>WBNH01012818.1:1191-53711 GCA_013401255.1 Urocolius indicus
GCAAGGACACACTATCTTTGACTGTTGCAATTATACAGTAACAGGCTGTTTTTGCAGTGAGAAAGGCATGGGAAAAGAGGGAGGGACTGATCCTTTGTGCATGCACCAATTAGGAGCTCAGCTTTGCACTATGTATGAGTTAATTAACTAGAGTATAAATATTAGGTAAGCACGATTAATAAACAAAGCTCATTGATCACTCATATTGAGTGTCCGTGTCTTCCCTCCGACGCGATATAGGCATATAGCACATAGTAGAAAGTATTTCCCTGAAAACTTATGCTTCAAGCAGGGGAGGTGACAAAAGGATGAATGATAAAATGGAAACCTAGAGAGAGAACAGGCCAAACTAATCTAATATGGCATCAGACACTTAGCTAGGAATACCATCTTCTTTCCTTCTATGCAATGTAGAGATGCTGACTAGTGTATTCTTCTGTTGATCACATGGTCTCCAACTTGGGTGCCTATGTCAACTACCATAAAATCAGGCCAAATAACTCCCCCACATACATAAAAAGAAGTAATCAGCAGGACAGCAGGAACCTCAGTCCAGTGGATCGAAAACTGTCTGAACTGTCAGACTTGAAGTGTTGTTATCAGTGGCATGAAGTCCACTTGGAGGCCAGTCTCTAGTGCTACATCCCAGGGGATTGATACTGGGGAAAATAATGCTTGATCTACTCAATAGTGACTTGCATGTCCATCAGTTCCCTGGACAGCTTTACACTGACAGCTGCCGTAGGTAGTTTTTCAGTCACTTATATCCATACCAATTAGATTTTCACCACCACTTTTGTTCACTGTACTGATGAGATTGTCACTGGGCACCTATCAAAAAGCCTAATCCAGAAAACATCCCTCTTATCTAAGAAGGTCTTTCTCTTGGGAAAGGGCATGTACTATTGTGCATAAATGGTATTGACAGAAACCCTTTACAGCTAAAGAAAATTGCTACAACTGAGATGAAGCCTGATGTTTTGAAACATAAAAAATGTCATTTCAATAATTCATAAGTTCCAAGGAACAAGTTTTTATGTTTATGACAAAATTGGTGGTAGTTACGCCTCACAAAAGAAATAATTGATAGGATGAAATGGTATTTATTCCAAGTTGTTGCTTTCAGTGGAGTGCTTGAAAATGAGATCCATTGAGATGAAAATATCAAATGGTTACACAGCAACAAAGGAGTACCTAAGTGGATATTCACTATTGAAAACAACAATGCCTATGACAGAATGAAAAAATTAAACTCAGAGTGAGAGGGTTGCTATACTGTACCACAGCATTCCCCTCTGAGATTTCCTTTATCACTGCATGGGTTAACAAGCTGCTTTTGCAGCATGTGCGGTAGGCTGAGATGCACAACAGATTTCTACAGGGACAACAGCACTGAACAGGGATATTGTGCCCAAAAGGACAGCTACAGAGTTCAGAATAATTCCAAGACACTGTGGGAGATAAACACCTACATCAGAGATCACCCACCCTCTACAAGGGCACCAGTGTGTCACAGCACTCTCAGGCATACCCTCCTTCATGGTACACCCGCCAAAGAAGAGCACAAATTGCTCCAGCCACAAAACCAGGCCTCACACCTGCCTCACAACCACGAGTGACAAATGCAGTATGAAGACTGTTTATTTTGAACACATGGCACAAATAAGCCAGATAAGGTGACTGATTCTTCTCCCCCATTTCGCCTGCATATAGATGCATTCACACTCCAGATAGTGTGAAAAACAACAATCTCGATCACCCTCACACTGTACAAAGTTCTATTTCTGAAGCCTTCCAGAGACTCTGTATGGCTCAGAGCACTGATGGGTTTGGGGAAAACAGAGGTACACATCACTCAAGTGACAAAATCATCCTCAGCTTGTATGAAAAAGAAGTAGTGTAGAAGAGAGCAGACAATCCTCGTGCTATGACACGTGAAGAGACCAATGGATTGTTCTCTGCTAGCCTGTGGTCCTCGTGGCTCCTTAACAGGGCTGAGGAACATCTTTCTGCATCCTGACCAAGATCCAGCGAAAGTGCTAATGAAGCATAAACTCCTCTCTGCTCTGGCAAACTGCATCTTAGCAGAAACTTCATTTAATAGACATTTCTTTCTGCATCTGCCTTTTCATCTGTGTTACCATTGAAAAGTTATCGGAAAGGCAAGGGAGCACAATCCACAGTATGGCTTCCTCACGCAGGCCTGAGCAGTTCCACTAGTGAAACCCAGCCTGACGATCTCTAGTCCACTGTGCCATATCACAGTTTGAGAGAGTGATAAAGAATTGCAGGTCTCAAGGAGAGAGACTTTGTATTTAATTTAATGCACCTCTGAATGATTTATCAAAAGTTTTATTTATTCTTTTCAATTCACTTGTTTCCAGCTCCTCCAGCTCCCATTGCAATCACCATGTTGAGCTGTGAGCTCCATGGGGCAGGCAGCCCTGAGTCTGGGCAGTGTTCACACCAAATAACACACAGAGAATGAGAACATGGCTCCTGAGGCAGCAACTGTTTTCTGTGTCAGGCCCTCCTGGAGCTTAGCACCAGGGCAGAGATTGGAAATTCTCTGTTATCCCAGTCCCAATTATAAAAAGTGGCAAATAGAGGAAAGATTTCTGATAACCGAGTAAGAAGAGCAGAAAAATCAGCTGTTCTGAGTAATTTGTCACCTCAGCCCACTGACGTAATCCTTTCTAAATTCAATTACAGCTAATTAAAAGCAATCCTCTCTTCTGAGTTGATCATTTACAGTTAAATCCTGCTGTAACTGTGACCTTAAAAACTAACACTCTAAGGAGAGTTGAAAGGTTTGTTACTGATGAAATGTCAGGGTTATACCATAAATTACTTAGCTGCTGGTCCTCTGGCACACTGATTTGGATTGGAAAAAGCAAGACTAGATTACAGTCTGGAGTATCTTGATCTCCCTCTTCTTATTTTACTTGTGTCCTCTAGTTACTATTGGATTGTGTGGTAGAAGTGTTTGAGAAACTGCTGTTGCACTTCACACACAGCTTCACTTGGAATTACATTATCTCATTTGTAAAGGTGTTCTGGCTCCTTTTCACTCTGGTTTGGGGTTTGAGGGTTTTTTTGGTTTTTTATTGTTTTGTTTTTTGTGGGTTGTTTTGTTTGTTTGTTTTTTGTCTTGCACCAGCAGACATATGAATATATCATTATTAGCACACACTTAGTTTGAGGTCAAGTTCTGGTCAAGCATTAGGTCTGTATAAAAGTGCTCTGTACAGTTAGCAATCTTCCTTTGCCATTTCGGGTGCATATAAAGCTGCTTGTTAAAATAATAACAGTAAAAAGAGAGGTAGAGACTTGGACCCATAGGCTTAATTCTAGAAAAGAGTTTTAAAAGCCAAGCATCTGTCTTCCTGGCAGAGCACTCAGCAGGACTAGAGCTCATTCCATTGTCAGGAGGTTCATATTCTTCTGTCATTCCCTGTAAAACAAAAGGGTTCAGGAAGCAGCTACAAGACATAAAGCACCCCATGGCAATATGTGCTTAACTCCCAGGACACTCTATTAGCAATTCTTTTATCGTGTTATCTGAATAATAAACCAACTACTTACACAGCTTTTCTGTCACAATGAACTGCAGGATTTGCAGTAGTAGAATATAGTTGCTGTTTACTTTCAGACTGCCAAGGTCAACACAAGCCAAGACCACCAGTCACAGGGAAGATACTGAATACAGGAAGGACATGGTTCAGGTGTTTTCACCCTCAGCCAAAGATCAACTTGCCAATGACTAACCTTATTACAACATTTGAAAATGGATGTTTCATCACATAGGCTTCCAAACAGAGGCCAGTGATGATCCTCAGAATGCATCACACCCTCTATGTTCATCAGGGCACAGAAATGCATGTGAAAATATGATTCATTGCTCTCTGCTGCTGGATCTCTTTAAAGGGAGCAGAATATGATACTTTGAAGAAAATCAGAATACCTTCCAAAACCTCCAATCTAAGAAAGTAACATTTCACAAGGGAAGAAATTTCCTCTGACTCTTGCAGAGAATGGTTAAGCCATGTTGCACACGATGTAATTATCCACATTTTTATTACCTTTTGTGTCTTAATTATTATTACAGTATGCTTGGCAAACCAACACTCAACAGCTTACAATCACAGCCTTTGGCTGCATTACTTCATTCATTAGATTATAAAAGCAGCCAAAGAAATCTTCAACACAGATGCTGGTTTCTCTCCAACTACAGCCCTCTAAACTCATGCAGCTGACTGTTTGGGCAGGCCTGTTTACTCTTTTTAAATGAATTGCCCTTCAATTAGGCTGCACAGCATCTTTGTGGCACATTTCTACAACAGCTGAGAAGCTGCAAATATTAATCTCTGCTTAACTGCTGCTCTCTCAGGTTTTATTCTGTGTTTTGAGAATGGGAAGAGAAAGTTACTGCATAATCTCAACATACTGCATCTTCAGAGCAAACTCCACCCCAAAAGAGAAAGATAAGTAGTTTGCAACTAGAGGATCATAAGAAGCCTCATTCAGTAAGATTTTTACATCTTCTGTTCAGTCTGGCCTGCAAGGCTCAGCTCTGACCAAAGCTCTTCTGCTGTCAGGGGATTTGTAGCATTCCTCTCTCATACAGCCCCTCCAGAAGCTCGTAATGGAGTTGAACTCCTGCGATAGCATTGGGGATAGCAATTGGTGTGGGCTAGGTCCTTGTCACTGTTTTCCACAGAACTTTTAGAAATGCTAAGGATTTCAGATCTTTTTCCTTTGTCATACTAAAGTCATGTATTCCTGTTAAGGAATTTACATTAGGAAAATGAAAAATACCCAAACTATTAACAACTACCTTCCCCAATGATATACAAAGTATCGTCATATAAATGACAGAACAGAATAGACTATTTCAGTTGGAAGAGACCGACAATAATCATCTAATCCAACGGTCTGACCAGTTCAGGGCTGACCAGGTTGATGCATGTTGATAAGGGCATTGTCCAGACGCCTCGAACACTGACAGGCCCAAAGGCATTGACTGCTGCCCCGCAGCCAGCTCCTTCCAGTTTTATTGCTCATTATGACTGCATATGGTATGGAATACCTCTTGGGTCAGTTGGAGTCAGCTGTCCCAGCTGTGCCCCCTCCCAGCTTCTTGTGTCTCCCAACCTACTCCTGGTGGAGTGGGGTGACAAGCTGAAAAGTCCTTGGTTTAGTGCAAACACTGCCCGGCAACAACTAAAACATCGGTGTGTTACCAACATCATTCTTGTCCTAAATCCAAAACACAGCAGTGCACTAGCTCCTAGAAAGAAAATTAACTCTATCCCAGATAAATGCAAAAAATCAAATCACAAAATGATTCTGTTCTTTCTTCCAGACTGTGTTGAAGTATGATATGAATTCACCTTCCACTAAGCATGAGACACCATGATTGCTCTTGCTGTAAAATGCAAGAGTTTAGACTAAGATTGATTTCTGACATGCATTGTCAGAACAAAGATTCACTTGTGTAGAGTGAAATGTAACATTTAATTAGAAAAAAAATAGTTGGGAAGAAAAAAATCTGTTCACTTGCTACAAGTGATTTATTATGGACTATGATATTGATAGTTTATCATAAGAATATCCATGGAGACACAAATTGACTTTCACTAAAAAATGATACAAAAAACCTCACTTGTTAGGATATGAGCTTGGTAATAAAACAGTGATGGGTGGTGGAAATAAAACATGGTAGATTTAAATGGAGAGAAAGCGGTCTGCCACATTGAATTCAGTTGTATTTGCTTTCACATAGAAAACATAAACTTAAAGCACTTTAAGTATACGTCTGTTAAAATGATTTAAGGAAAGAGAAACATCAGTTTGTTTTTCAGTAGTGGCATTCAGACAACATGAGCTGATTTAAAGGACTTAAAGTAGTGCTGAGGAAGCACATCTAAAATATACCAGCATGTTTTAAAGGACTATCATTTTAGCAATAGCACAGGATTTATATCAAGCAAGACTTCTGTTTAAAAATCTGTGCTTTAAGAAGTTTTAATATACCAAAAGGTGTTTTGGTTGAGTTTTCACTGTTTTTAACCCCTGTTGCTAACTAAATGCATGTACAGCATGAAGTAAACCCAGGTTCTCAGAGAGGCTCCAGCTGACTGGGTGGGTTCAATTCAGGAGCATAAGACTCAACTGTGTGGCACTACTGGGGCTGTCAGACAATTCCCGTTGCAGTAAATATCTTTTCACCACTTAAAATATTGATGGTAACAGACTGTGCAGCACCAAAGCAGACTTTTTAAGATATAAATTGGAGGCCACATGATACAAAATTAAGACTGCAGAGCTTACTGGGGCAGCACTGGAGGACATGAGGAGCTCAGACCTGTCTCTACTGAACTTACAAATCCTGAAATGAACCAAATCAAAGCTAGAACCTGTAAGGAGCTGATTTTTGGCTCCTATAAAGAGCCTTGGAATTAATTAACATGGTCAATCATAGAATCTAGAAAGCAGAGAGTCAAGATGGTTGACAGTGTAGATATGACCTATATTAGTACAATCAATCCCGCCAGGATAACTGGGCATCTCAGATCTGTCATTTTGTCATCCATGTTTTTCACATTAAACGTAATTGTTTTCAGTCCATTCTGTTCTGAGACTGATACCCCCAAAATATTAATGAGAAACTATGCAGCTGAATTAATGTGAGTAAATAAACCTTCACATGATTGAGAAGGATTTTGTGCTTGATAACTATTGCCATAGCAATTCACAGTGGATGATTGGTACTGAAAAAAAACACTGATTCAGTAGAGGAATGGCAACAGTAAGTGGTATTAAAAGAGCAGCAATGAGAGTATCTCAATGTCTAGCAATATCAGCAGCCTGTATCAGAGCAGTAGCAAAAAGACATATGAGTTAGTAAATCAGAATGGTTAAATCAAAGCTGTTAAACTTCTGCTTGTCTCCTCTCCTTTCCCCACACAGATGGGGCTGTGCCAAAGTTCCTCACCAGTCCTCATGTTCCAGAGACAAGACTGAACAGAGCTCATTTTCTCTTGTTTCCACTGTTCATTGAAAACTGCAGGAGTTGTTGACCAGACCAAAAAAAAAAAAAAAAAATCAACCAAAAACCAAAACACCAAACCAAACCACACTGGAATGAAAAAAACCCAAACTCTAACCAACACACAGGTTTTTTTTTCTATGGGAGGCTGTCACTATGAATTCACTGATAAACAGTAAAAATATGGTATGAACAGATACTGTAGACCTTTATATCTTTGAGAGTTTTGTCACTGTGTTACCAATCACTACTTCAACATAAAGAAAAGCTCTTCTTTGAGTGAGACAGGAGACTAGCTGTTACTTCTGTGACAAGCTTATGTTCTTCCTTGTCATGGCTTGACATGAAAGCAGTTTCTGGTAAGGGGAAGGGGCTGTAAAAATGGTTCCTGTAAGAAGTTGCTCAAAACTCTCCCCAGCTCTGAGCCAGACCCACTTCTGGGACTGAGCCAATTAGATGCCTCCAAGATCACTTTTTAAGAAGAAGCCAGAAGAGGAGGCTTCTTCCTGTTTCTTCCTTCTTCTGCCCCTTCTTCTTTTCCAGTTCGTGGTGGTACAAGGAGTGGGAAGAGAGAAGCAACCATGCAGACTCCAAGGTCAGTGAGGGAAGAGAGGAGGAGGTGTGCTGGAGCAGAGACTTCCCTGCATTCTATGGAGAGGACTAGTGAAGCTGAGATTTGTTTGCATTTCATTAAAGACCCTGTACCAGGGGTAGTGACTATGGCCAGAGGAGGCCATGTCCCATGGGAAGGATCCAATATTCACAGAAGCTGTAACTGGGGGAAAGAACCCAGACCAAAGAAGCTCATTAAAATTATGCCCAGAAGAGGCCATGTCCCGAGGGAGGGACCCTGTATCTGCAGAAACTGCAACTGTGGGGAAGAGTCCACGCCAGAGATATTTACTAAGGACTGTCCCCCATGTGAGGGACCCTGTATCGGCAGAAGCTGCAGCTGCTGGGAACAACCCACACCAGAGAAGTTCATTAAGGATTGTGTCCCATGGGAGGGACCCCATATCGGAGCAAGGGAAGAACGCCAGGAGTCATCCTCATCTGAGAAGAAGTGACAGAGCCCATCTGTGAGAGACTGTCCAAATCTCCATTCTCCACACCCCTGAGCCACTAAGAGGAGCAGAGAAAGGAGGTAGAGATAGAAGAGCAGTGAGCTGTGCCCAGGAAGAAAGGCGAGACGGGGGAGGGAGACCTCAAAGTGCTGGTTGTGATTTTCTTTTCTTATCATCCTGCTCTCTTTTTGCTTTTTGTTTTGTTCTCTTTCTTGTAGATAGTATAATAAAATTTCCTTACGTTCTTCTCTAAGTACCGGAGTCTCTTTTGCCCGGAACCATAATTGGCAGTGAGCCCTCCCTGCCCTTGTCTCAATCCACAACAACCTTGATTACCTTTGTCCTCCCATTTCGCTGGAGACTTTGCCATCCTCATGAGGGTGAGGGTGGATGGGGTGCACTGAGCAAGAGACTGTCGTGCTACTTCATTGCTGGCTGGGCAAAACCATGACATTCCTTTAAACTTCAGCAGAACATCCTGTCTGCTTAATTATTTAGTTGCTTGGTCTGACTTTGCTAAGTAAAGTAACAGGAGACCTGAGGAGTAATTGCCTTGACATTCTCTCCTCTTAAGGTGGACTGTAAGTTCTAGCTACTGCGTTGGTATGGTGAATCTGGCTGTCAGGTCCAAGCTGTTCTTCTAGACTTCCATTATGAGTAAATGGAGAGATGGGCAACTCTAGATGACTTTTTCACCTATTTGAGATACTTCTCTGAAACAGATGGCACAAATAACTCACTAAATGCCTCCTTCTTCATGTATTGGCAAGGCAACTTGCCACCTAGAAGCTCAGCATCCAGTTCAAAGTTAGATGACTTGGCTTTGGTCAAGCACCTCGAATTCTGTGTCCAGTTTTGGGCCCCTCTCTACAAGGACACTGAGGTGCTGGAGAGGATCCAGAGGCGGGCTACCAAGCTAGTAAAGGATTTGGAGCATAACTCATATGAGGAACAGCTGAGGGCTCTGGGGCTGTTTAGCCTGCAGAAAAGAAGGCTCGGTGGAGACCTTATCACTCTCTATAACTACCTGAAAGGAAGATGTAGTGAGGCAGGGGTCAGTCTATTCTCCCTAGTAACAAGCAATAAAACAAGAGGAAATGGCCTCAAGTTGCACCAGGGGAGGTTCAGGCTGGATATGAAGTGGGATTTCTTTACTGAAAATGTCGTCAGGCATTAGAATGGCTGCCCAGGGAGGTGCTGGAGTCACTGTCCCTGAAGGTATTTAAGAGATGGTTGGATGTTGCACTTAGGGAAATAGTCTAGTGGTTGATAGGGCTGGAACAAAGGCTGGACTTGATATTAAAGGTCTCTTCCAGTTGAAACAATTCAATAATTCTATGACTACTGCTGCAAGAAGAACTCTATCCAGCTTCTTAAGTTTCTGATGTATTGTCTTGTCCTCAGTCCTTTGACTTGACTTTTCAGAGAAACTGCAGCACTTACTTTCAGAGTAGAAGCTTTTTGCATAAAAACTCTCACTTGACAGCAGTTTGGTTTTGGTGTAGATTTAGTAGATGTACAGAAGAGTCCATTATTAGCTCTCCCAGCATTTCCTTTCTGCAAACAACATGAGAAAGTGTCTCATAAGAGATTAAAATCAAGATCGTCATTATAATAGACTCAAAGCTAAAACTGTCTGGCTCCAGAATCTATTTTGGTATGTTGAAGGCAGTAATAGAGACAGTAAGAAATTTAGCTGGATGCTATTCTGGCTTAGTATCATTGCAAGAGGACAAAACACCACACGTAGAGAGTAACTGGGACTTCTCACTTTTACATCAGGTTTCCCAGGATAGAACATAAAGGACAAAAACCTGATGTTTTATTTACAATTGCCAGTATGACATTGCAATGTTGGGAAGAGTGTAAAAAAAATGCTTGAGCAGAGTGTGACAATGTCTAGACACAAATTTCCTACAATATTTGTTGTACTTAATCATGTTTTTCTAATATAGGTACTTCTTTTGGAGTACTTTATCACTTTAATAGTCAAAAAGGTCTGTCAATCAACATGCAAGAGGATGGAGTGCCTTGCTCTAGCTACAGTAGATCAAATTCATCTCAGGCTTGATACTGCTGGAATGAGCAGAGTTGTTTTGAATGGCTGGAAGTGGAGAAAAAAACAAAAAAAACCCAAAGTGTCTGATGTAAATTGAATTCAACTTGCAGACTGGCATGAAGGATTCATCAAGGCCTTTAAATCATTCTTCTGGTTCCACTTACTTGTGTTCCCCCAGTAGTCCTTCACTTCCCCCATTTTCTTCTCTACCGTGAGGGGACATGCTTCATGGATCTCCAGTTTCTCTGTGCTGCTTCCCAGGAAGTGGCTTGGCCAAATGCTAAACTGGCTCTTTCCCAGTGACCAGCTGGACTTTAGATAGTGTATTCCTAAGCTGTTATTCAAACACATTCAGCAAGACCTTTCTTTTCAAGACATGATTTAGATCACGTAATCTTTGTTTTCAGTAGTACTGCATCATAACATTAAGCAATTACTCTTGTAAATCTGTCAGGGTTCTAGGTAATTATCTAATTTAGAATATATAAATTAAAAGCAGGAAAATTCCACTCTCATATGTGTTGCATAGAGGAATTAGTCTTGGGCATACGAGCATGCTGATGAAGCTTATTCTATTTGATGAGTTGGGTCAGCAATCAAAAATGTCCATGAATACATGGTTCATCTTAAAATGAGTTTTCCTTTGACTGTACTCATCCTCCTTTTCTGTTCCAATTACACCAAATAAGAAAGGCTATTTCAAGGAATGAAATTTCTGCCTTCAGCTATCTAGTTGCAGGTTACAGTGAAGAAAATGCTGACATAGCTCTGACTATCCTCAGAGGTGCACACTGAAAAGAGAAGAGGCAATGGACACAAACTGTAGCAAGGACAACTTTGTAAGGACATGAAGGAACAGCTTTATTCAACATTAAACTGGTTCAGCATTGGGATGGATGCCTGGACTGTTTGTGGAATCTCTGTTCTTGGGGATTTTCATCACTCGGACAATGAAAACTTCAATCCACATGATGTGTCTCTGAAGTGAACCCTGCTCAGGGTAGAGGTTGGACTAGAGACTCCGAGATATCCCTTCCTATGTAAATGGTTCAAATAATTCTAATATGCAGAGACACAATTCTGTGATTCCGTATTTCTAACAGCCTCGCCAAGCAGAAGCAAGGTTGATTCGAGCCCTGTCAAGCTGAAACCACATCAACAGGGTCTCTAGCTCTGGGATCATAGAAGTTCCTTCAGCATTAAGTGGGTGTAACTGAGGTGAAGTTAATGTTGAATCAGAATTTACAAAAAAAAAAAAAAAAAGAATTAGGCAGTTCTCCAGTGATATTTTAGGCTTAAAGGCATGGTTCTCTCAAATTCATAAAAAAAGACGAAGATGAGTAAAAAAGCTTTAAAAATAATTACATACACAAAGACACTTCTCCTTAACCCCCGGCCCCTTGTGTTATATCCCTCAGAGATGATAACACCTGGTCTCAAATCTTGCTGCAGATACAGCATCTGACATCACTGAGAGCTTGTCTTCACCAGGGAAGCCTGCTGTTGCGGGAAGGCTGCTTTCTCCCTCAATCCATCATGGAAGCACCATGCCTAGCTCCACACTAGCAGCCACACATATTTCAAAACGTCCCTATATTTCACACAGCAGATGTACCGTTTCCCAGCCAGCTCTACTTGAGTACTTGAGAGAGTCTCTATACCTCCCTCCATCTGCTCCCCAGGCCTATGCAGGCAACAAACTGTGCAACCTTGTAAGGATGATCTTGGCTTTATGCCTCCACAAAAAAAAAAAAAAAAAACCAACAAACCAAAACAAAACCACAAACCAAACACATCACAACCCAAAACCAAAAACACTCCACAAAAAAACCCCAAAAAACCCCAACCCAGAAGTCCTCCACTTCAGCTAGTTTTAGTATCTATAATTAACTTCTATCAAAAAAAACATGAACATAAGATTGTAGATATTTTTGATAAAGGAGTGATGATCCTAAAGAGAGCACAGGAATATTTCAGAGCCTCAAATGTTTCAAAGCTGCCTTATGGATGTTCGTAATTTATAACAGGTTTCTAATATTGAAGGCATGCCTTCAAGTAAGAAAGAAAACAGAATTATAAATGCCTGCTGGGGCTGCTGGAAAGGAAGGATACAATTTCCATTGGAATTCTACCTTTCCCTTCCTCCAGTGAAAAATTTTAATGTTTCTCCAGAACAGCAAATTCCAATGTCTTTGATGGCTGGACAGACCTCAAGGTCTTCATTCAAATTAGATGAACATGTAAAGCAGGGACAGACCTCAGGCACAAAACATTTAAAATCCAAATTTTAAATACCTTGGAATTTTGAAAGAGATTCGAGGTTCAGAGACCATCTGAACAAGAGGGAAGAAAAAAACCTGACATCTGAGTCAAAATACAGTTTGATATTCTAGAAGATAAGCACTCCTAACATCTGAAATTTTAATTATGGATTAACTGTAAGTGACAGACTGTCTGAAATGGAAATGTGGCTTTACTTTGTCTTCAGACTCTCAATTAAAAATAATTTTTACTTCCCGTATGTTCTTCTGAATTTCACTGTGTCTAATTTTAATTGAACGGTCTTGTTGTAATCAATTATTTAATCCCTACTAAACCTTCCAATCCAATGATGCTCTAGAAAGTTTTTCACTAAAAAATCCTGTAGCACAAACAAGACCTCCCCACACAGTGGGATGAACTCTGGGAGAAGCAGAGGCTCTATCAGTTAGATGTTATTGTTAAATAATATAACACTAATGAGAACAGTTGTTAAAAAATGGAACAGCATTGTTAGATGAAAACAAATGCCACAAAAAAAAAGAGCAATCAAAAGAATGGACATTCAAAGTTATGTTAGCAACAACTATAACCTTATAGCCTCATCCATGCTGGAATAAATAGATAATTGCTCACGCATAAGCATGCAAAGAGCTGACCTCTCAATAAATAAAGGATTAAAGTTTGAGAACATCCACAAACAATAGGAGAAAATAAAAAGACTACAGACGTCTCTTTGGAAGCAAGTACACAGTATTATGCTCTGACCTCCTGCATGCACAGCCCAGCTCTGAGAAGCCTCTATTGTTGAAAGCCAATGATCCATCAGGCTTTAGTTCTCAGCTTAGTTTAAAACATGGGAAAAGTAATTGGTAATATGGTATCACCCAAACTAATAATCTCTTCTTGAGGCTCACTTGTGGAGCAAAACCTGTGTAACCTAGGCTGCTGTATGCAAGATGCAGGTGAGCCGTAAGTTTGTCTCTCACCCAAATCACTTGCTATTTATGGACTTAACTAAACTCACTCATTTCCTGAAAATCTTTGTTTTTATCCTCTTCCAGGCATGGTCAAATTTCCCCAGCATCAGGATTGTTAGTACATGAGACAGTTCAATCAAGGTGGGGTCTGTTGGATGCTGTTAAAAGCATAGTTAAGAACAGAAGTAAGGTTTTGTCAGACCTCTCACAGAATCACAGAATCTTAAGGGTTGCAAGGGACCAGATTTTCTTGCCCTTTCTTTTGAAATATCCAGCGCAGGAAGGACAGATATGGTTGGCAAAACACCACAGTTTTATCCTGTTGGTACTCCAAATTACATAATTACTTCCAAAAGCTGAACTCCAAATCCTCCAGTAGGGTCTTGATCAGTTAATCCAACTCTGAGTCAAACATATTTAACAAGACCATGAGGGAGCTTGCCATAATCCAGAGCTGTGGTGCAAATATATTGTACATTTGCCTTGAACTTGATGGCAACAATGCTCAGAACTGAAAACAATCTTCAGGACAACAGCCACAGAAACCATTTTATTATTCTTAACATATGCATAACTCTTAATATGTATGACTCTAAATAAACACCTGCAAATCTATGGCTAACTTCAGTTACAGTGTAATTTCTTCATATCTCACTAAATTTTTTACACAGTCTGGGCACAAACCCCAAAGAAGTTTGTAAACTGCTGGACTAAAAGTGATAAAAACTGGTGTAACAAATGGAACTAGGCTTGAATTCTGCAGGAGTTTGGGACAGACATCTTTTTAGAATGGCTCTCAGCAAATACCCAAACATTCCTTTTTTTTTTTAGCAGAAATACTCATAAGAAATTAGTTTCAAGATCTCATGGGTGCATATTTGAGGCTCCAAAGACTATCTGTACACACACAAGTATGTTATTCATGCCAGAACTGTTCATCCAATCAAAGAGAGGAAATGCTACTACTGTTTCTGGTTCATTTACCCAAATGCTCCCAAATACCACAACGGAAATTTAGAATAGTTCAGACCAGTATGACAGTGAAAATATTCAAAAAATGCATGATAAAAATTGTAACATTACACTAAAAATTCTGTGCTGCACTCAGAGGGGGGAAAAAAAGAAAGAAGTCTATGTTAAACGGTTTCTAAAACACCTCAAACTTACTGAACAAAAAAAATCCAACCCAAACTGTTTTGCAATACACAGTGAATGAGGATCTGAAGGAGTTTTGTTAATTCGTTATTGAGAATGTTACTTAAATCTCGCGTTAAATTAAATTTCAATTCCAATTAGCAAAAAAAAAAAAAAAGCTACAATATGGAGTAAAAGGACATATTTTGTTTAAGTCTTCTTTTTTATTTATGGGTAGGAGAGCATTAGGAGGCTTGACTCTCTAAACGAGAGGCTGGAAAAAAAGAAGCTGTGGATCATGAGCCCGCCCTAGTGTTTTCAAGTAAGATTGCAGGGAGGAACTAAAAAAATCCTTCATGTTATACTCAGCATTTTCATAAATCACTTTATTTATCCACCTTTTCCATATTAATGCCAAAAATACTTGTCTAAATTCCGATTTCTTTTGTTAGTATTCAATAAATGCTTACTCATCTGGATCTCACATTTTACAATGAATTGGACATACTCAAAATCAACTAAACAATTAAAGTGAAAGCAGTAAATTACTGTTTACTTTGCAGACTAGAATCATTGCAGCATTTACTATGGAGCTTTCCTAGTAATTTTTTGTTAATATTTAACATTATAGCTTTAGCATAAGACAGAAGGAGACAGATAAAAAGCAATAGCTAAAAATCTGAAGCATTTCACATGGGATTTGTAAGAAAATTCCCAATTCATTCATGACCTGGTTTTCAGAAACTAGTCCATTTACATAAATAGAGTCAGCATGAAGCTACATGCTGTCTTTCTAATCTTTCCTTCTCCTATTGACTTTTTTTTTTTTAATTCCCCATAAAACAGTATATTTTAAGTGTACAGTTTGGTGCTATTAATGATGATGACTTTCCATTTAAAGGGAAAAAAAACCACCTCAGGGCTGCTGCAAAGCAATACCTATTATGTGTAAATTGACCATGCAACCCTCTTTGGTCTGCCTACAATCAAGACAGAAAGTATCAATAAGAGTGAGATGGCACACTGTTCAATTTGGACAGAAGTGGGCAGTGGGCTATAAATTGTGGGACAAAACAAAAGGAAGATGTCAAGCCTTTGAAAACTAAAACGCAAGCCCTTGAAAGCTACAGCAGGAAAAGCTTTTCAAGGACAGATGCAAAACCCTCTCCAGTTTGATCAGTGCTGAGAAAAAAAACAAAACAGTGAGCACGTTGCCCACAGCAGGTGAATTCCTTAATAGTTAGAAGCTGGTTGCACATTTCAAGAAAATAAAAAAAATGTCATACAGCATGCAGAGCAGTTGTTCTCAAACAATTGCCCTGCCTGCAGAAATGGGAGAGTGGAACATTTTAATTTCACTGAGAGAACTGTACTCCAAATACATTCTGTTATTTATGATATTTTACCTTAGAAAAAGGGACAACAGAATGACACTGTTAAGAAAACTGCTTGACTGTGCCAATGCGTCAGTGTAACGCTGTATAAAAGAATAGTAACAATCTGGTATGGTATGATGGTGATCAATTTGTACCTAAAGCCAAAAACTACTGCAAACACATAGTAGGAGGAAAAGTTTTGAGATGGACTGAGGAAATGCAGGGCAAGACTAAAGGAAGTACAGTACTTCTGCTTACTCCTAACACAGAATCACAGAATGGTAGGGCTTGGAAGGAACCCCTAAAGATCACCTAGTGCAACCCCTTCTGCTCAAGCATATTCAACTAGATCAGGTCACACAGGAATGCATCCAGTAGCTCTTGAGAACCCCCAGAGAAGGAGACTCCACACCCTCTCTGGGCAGCCTGTGCCAGGGTTCCCTCACCTCAACAGTGAAATAGTTTTTCCTTATGTTTAAATGGAACTTTTTGTGTTCCAGCTTCTTTCCGTTACCCCTTGTCCTGTCACCAGGATTCCACACCCTCCTGACATCCACCATTTAGATATTTGTAAATATTAATGAGATCCCCCCTCAGTCTCCTCNGGCCATGAGGGCACAGTGCTGGCTCATGTTCAGTTTATTATCAACCAAGACTCCTGGGACAACCAGGTCTCTCTCTGCAGAGCCACTTAGATGAATATCCCTTCATATAGACCAGAAGAACTGATATCCATATATGTGTGGTTTACCATACAGTCAAGAAAAATGAGCTATGTTTTAATGCAATGAACTTTGTAACAAGAACTTGCAAACGCTGCAAAAGAGCTTCATCCTTTCAGGACACTGAGCAAGCCATCTAAGTTACCACAGTATCAAGCCAATAGAGTTTGTTTCTCTGGTAGTATGGGCTCAGGAGTACTTCTGTGCACACACAGCTGCTCCAGCAAATAGCGCATGCAAATCACAAAAAGGAAACAAAAAGTTTGGTTGAAGTACAGTCATCTAAAATAGACTGCAGTGAAGAGAGGTTAACTGATATAAAACACATCCATCCATGGCTTCTGTGTTCTCCCTCTTCTCCTGCTTTATCAATTGTAGGCCAAAAAAAATCTGTAAGAATCTCAGCAGATATCAGGACAGTTACACAGTAAGAGAGGATGAAATAAAAATGGGAGAATGAAAGCAAAACACTCTGTCAGCTGCTGTGGAAGAGCTGCACAAAGAATGAGCAACTAAGCCTACTGTTATCAGATGCTGTAGGAATGCTCCAAGCACAATCTTGCTGTTAAGTTGTATTGCTTCCACATTCACAACAAGATAATGATGAACATTTATTTATAACTATCTTTCAAGCATCAGTGTGATACTCTGACTCCTGCTGCTTAACAAGTTGCATTAGCAAATAGTTCCAGAGATTTTGACTAAATCAATTTTTAACTATTTAAAATGCAATATTCATAGGAGTATGACAACCTGATATTAGGAAACTAATAGCAGCGTCGTACCCAAAAGATACACATGTCATTACACACACCAGTATAGTTAACAGTGAAGTATGCTTCAGGATATCCAGCAGTCTCTTAACAAGGCTGACAAAGAACGAGGTATCTATCATATTCCTAAATGAAATATTACCACAATATTAAAAACTACACAACTGCTTACTCTCAAGGCCTCAGATACAATTATAAAACTCAGTGGTACAAAAGTACATATTGTTTGCTTTCATTGGTGTGCTTCTAACAAATTTCTTACCTGTGTTTCATTCCCTTTCTACAACAGAAAGCTAAGATTCTAATTACACCAGTACTCTTTTTTTGTTCAGAGAAGCAAGACATAAAGGTAGACGAAGTTCCAGGTTGAAACAATACCATAATTCACATTTCATGAATTACACAAAAGATTACATTACTGTATTTCAAACTGCATCTGGCACCTCTGTGATTACTCACTCTATGTTTGAAACTCTGAAATATATGGAACTGCACAGACCTTTACAGAACTAGTCAAGGCTACCATTCAGTACAAAAATAATGGCTTTTTAAAAGCATCATCCTTTGTTCCCCATCCTCCTTGGTGTAAAATGCTGAAAAAAAAGGCATGGTGCCACATCATTTCTCTTTACAAAATAAAACAGCTTTTTAATCCCACATCAATGAAGTTCTTAAGGAAATATTAGCCAAACCACAGGGAAGGAAACCAAATCACCTCCAACAATCTGTTACTGAACAGCAATTGTTACTGTTACAACAATTTGTTACTGAAACAAATCTTTTGATTTCATAACACTTGTTAAACAATACATAGAAAGATCAACAAAATATACTTGTGGACCAGGCAGATTCTGCTGGTTTCCACCAACAAAATAGCAGAAAGCTACCCTCATACCGAGGGGTTCAGAGGGTACTATTTTAGTGTGCTTTTTTTTTTTTTAAAGTGCGTTCTTCATCTATCATTTTTGACACGCTAATTTTTGCCAGCACAGTTTTAGAGCAATAGTCCTGAGCAGAAAAGCAGTCTAGCAGCTTTTTAAGTATCAGAATGTAACACCTCGTCCTTGAAACGCTTTTCAAGATTTCTTGCTGTTATTGTTTTATTCTTCCAATTCATTTCTACTTTTGATTTCTAACAGTTAAATGAAGACAGTTCCAATAAACACAGGCAATAAGATGAAACTTGAAAGACACTCAGTTGTCTGGAAGGAGATGACAGAGCAGGCTCCCACCAGACCTGCTAGTAAACTTATACCACCAAATATAAAATGGCCAGAGTGACTAATATTAGCATAGCAGGTGGCCCTAGGGTGCAGTCCTGGAAGGTAAGTCACTGCAATGGTGAGGTTCTACAGGAATGTTACAGGCTCTGACCTAGATGGGAGGCCATGAGGAAAGATGTGGCTGCATGAAGCACTGGGTCCTCTTTCCTGAACCTAGTGCTGTGACTGCAGCAGCCTCAATAAGGCAGGTATGCTTTGGTGAAATTACTGAATCTAGAGACCCAGTAGGGTGTGAAATGAAATGTCTGACATCTAATGACCACCCCAATAGCAACAGATATCCCAAAGACACAGTGAAAACAGGGTCTTTCAACTATGGGATGACTAATGATGTTATTGACTTAGCTAATGTAACAGAACCACATGTATGGGTGGGAGTGTTCCAATATTTTCAAAGAACTATATACAGTGTAACAGCATGAAGATGTTATAGGAAAAGAGCATGAGAGAATCCTTGAGGTTAGGAAGCTCAAAATCTAATTCCAGTTTAGCACTGGAACTGGACACTATTGACCTCTTTCAGGGCAAAGACAGTGATCATGAAATGCTGAGCATAGAAACTGCACATTTTGCACTGCTAGCAATGGGAGGAGTGAAATTACCTGCAAACAGAATGGGTCGGTGATTCATCAAGACGAGATGGAGAAAAATAACTCCTAGAAGCACCTGCAGAGGAATCCATGTGAGAGATGCTGTTTTGGATTTAGACTCAAGTGGTGCTTGGGAACCAGTTCAAGTGGAATCACTGAAAGAGCTGTTTTTCAGAAGTGATCACAACACAATTATTTCACTATAGAAAAGAGCAGGTGAGCGAAAAAAGCACCAGACAAAAATGTGAAGAAATGAAACAATGTAAAACAAGGATATTAGTCAGGAAAAAGATGAAAAGAACAGCCTCAAAAGCAGGGCAGGAACAACTATAATCAATCTAAAAGCCTATGCAGACTAATGGATTAGAAGTCCTGACAAAACATGAATCAAGAGGAAGAAAAGGAAAAGAAAAAACCCACCATAATTAATTCTTTCTTGCCTCAACAGGGAGTTAAGAGGACCCTCAGAAGGAAAAGGTCAGAATTTAAAGAAATGGAAAGCTTGCCCACATGCAGGGAAAAGAAAAGCCACAGAACCTGGCAGGTCAAATGTAAACAAGAAATTAAGAGGATAGAAATTAATTTGAACAGCATCTTACAGCTTCATAGTAAAAAAACTCTTTAAAAGGCTATCTCAGGAATCAACAAAAAAAAGTGTAATAGTAGCACTCTCGAGGAAGCAAAAATACTCAGTGAACTTCTTGCACTGGTCTCTTCTGATGAAGACCTAAGGAAGATTCCCACATTTCCAACATCATTTATAGTGAATTGACTTCAATACAAAAGAAATATTGGACCAAACTGATAACACTAATAAACCACCAGAATCACCATTCTCTTCAATGTGAATCTGCAAAACTGCTGGCAGAGGCATTCTACTCGCCCTTACAAACAACATTCCCATCTACAAGAAGGGATCCAGAAAGTATGGTCTGGTGAGAGACCTCCTTGTTAGTTACAGAGTTTGTGATAAAGAACACATTTTGAGCACACACCAAAATTGATACAGATTTGTAAAGGCAAATCCAGCCTCACTAGGCTGCTACACTTATATGAGTGTTATCAGTCAGTGTTTGGGTTAAAGGAAAACCCACGGGCATGATAGATTTGCATTTTTACACAAATTCTTATGAATAAGCTAAGTTGTCTCACAGTTGGAAAGAAGATATTACATCCAAGATATGACCAAGGAGCATCTGTGCTCATAAACTTGCTAATACTTCCTCCAGGTGACAGAGCAACCACCCTGGGGATGTTTCAGAAGCCTTTCAAGTTTCCTTCTGCAATACTATTTCCTGCTATGTATATCAATAATTTTCCAGCTTACCGGCAGTAATTTCCTATACTCCTGTTCACAGCAGCTCTAGAGTAGAACAGTCAACTCCTCTGCATTTTTAATTAAAATGTGCAACTGCAGAACTGAACTAAAATGATTTCTAACAAATACCTGCACTAATGAGCCAAATTCAAGCTAAATGCATAATTTTGCTCAAATCTAAATTCTATAAATTGAAGTGGGTGTCATAGCCATGAAGAGCTTAAGCACTGCTTTAAAAGAATCTGTCAATTATTCAATAGAAATCCTTTCCTAGTACAATGTTGCTGATGTATGTCTCACATTCAAGGTTAATTTAATTCTTAAAATGCAGCATTTCAAGTACCGTTGCGTGAAATAATTTATCTTGGAAAAGAAGAGAACAAGGAAAGACAATTATTCATGTGAATAAGAGAATGTGAGTCACAAAGGAAAGAAAATTGTATCTATATAATGCAGATATTCATTAGATCAATCCATTACACTAAGCAACACAAAGAAAGGAGATTTAAATTGCAGGGTAATTTTATAGCTACATAAAGTACTTTTTCTTTTCTATTTTAAAGCAGAATGAAATCTGGTTCACCACAGACCTTGGTCAAGTCGGTCAAGATGCTACCATGCCATTCAGAAAAATTCTTTAAACCTAGTCATGTACATCTATCTTTAGTGTCAGATATTTGACTTTTTCTTTATTAGTGAGCCTAGACAACGATTGAAAAAAAGAGAAAGAAAATAACTGAAACCTCCCAATAAGTCTCTAAAGCCAGTTTCATTCCATTTCTAAGGACATTTCAATAAGTGGCCAAGAATCAAACCACTCCTCTAGAGCAGGCTGGTATAGATGCCCACATTATTTGTGACTAGAACTCCAAATCATTTCAGAGCCCCTGCCTTGGGGTATGACACCTTAATGTGGAGAACCAGAGCCAGATGAGAAGAAAAACAACTGTTCAGGGAGAATTGCTGCTTCCTTTGAGCTTGGATCAGGGATGCTGAGGAGAGATTATCAGGGCTCATCCAGTCCTTGGACATCTGCTGCTTATTCACATGGGCAGTAGTGATACAGTCAAGAGATCACGAGAACACCAAAACAAAAGGCCTGAACAACCAGTGCTCTGTGACAGACAGATAACAGGTTACAGTGGAGGAATTTATAAACACTTCCATGGTACATGGAGATGGTGTTAAAAAAGCTAGAATCCACCCACAATTCATGAATGTAGGAGACTTTTAAGGGCTAAAAGAAGTGTTTCTTCTCTGACATTAGGGGTGAAAGGCAGTGCAAAGAAAAGGTGGGCCTGTTGCTCAACGGGGCAAGTGACTTTAGAAAGGCAAAAACATATGGTTAAGCTAGCCAATTTCTTCTTTGGCTCATTTGCCATTGACAAGGTCTCCCAGGTCTCTAAGATTCGCTCCAAGGAGAAGATATGGTTGAAGTCAGGGATTACCTGTGGAAACCTGATTGATTCAATTCTACAGGACCAGGTGGGCTTCACCCATAGTTTCTGAGAACTGATTAATATCATAGCAAGGCTGCTCTCTATTGTCTTTGAAAAGTTACAGAGATCCAGGGAGGTCCTCAGTCACCAATGAAAGACAAATGGTCCACCTTGACATTGATAAACTGGATTCAGCTCAGTAGAGGGTCACCAAGATGGCCAGAGGCTGGAGCTTCTGGGCTTACAGAAATATCTTGCAAGAAGCACCTGAGGAAACAGAGCTCGTTCAGCCTGGAGAAGAGAATGCTGCAGGGAAGAAGAGATCCATTAGGTTGTGTGAGAAAAGGTTCCTCTTCACAGACACAAAGAAACAGAGAGAAAGAGAGAAAGTGGTAAATGAGAGAATCTAAAACCCTGCCCTGACTATTTTGGGCTATCACAGGAGTCATCAGCCTGAAAATTTTATTTCTAACTACTGGTTCTGGGTAAGTGTCTCTCCATTCTGCAGCTATGTGTCTATATGGAGATCTGAGGCATCTGTTTCTTTCTCATGCTTTTAACTCACTCTCCCTCCACACTTCTGATTGAGCTATAAGGGCTGCAAAAAAAAGAGGCAAGAGAAAAAGAAACAACAGTGGGCCTAAAAATATACTTTGGCAACAAGGAGTTCAATTGGTTTTCATATTTAGCACCCCAAATACTAGCCAAATCCTTTTCTGTATAAATCCATCACTCTCCAAAACCTTATTTACCAAAAATGGGTTTTGTTCACAAAATGTTTATGCATTTCACATTTGGAAAATGTTTATGCATTTACCTTTCTCCTTTAACATACAATGAGTTGTTTTGCAGTTTTACAAAACCACAGGAACATTTTCTAGAGAAATAAAGATCACCTTAAACAGCACATAAAACATCAGGCTTAAGTGCAATTATGTTCTCCACAGCACAGAGCAGAGAACAGGGAGAGTCAATAAACTGCAGCACATACATAATTGTGTGCAATTGTACAGGCAATACACAACTTGTTGTAATTACTCTACATTGATATGACTGTATTTTATTCCAATATCTGTACCAAAAAGAAAGATGTCAGCTAGCTAACTCCAAGTGCCTTTTAAAAGCCAGATCTACTCTACTCATTGTACATTACTCACTCTAGAAAATAATGGTATTTACAGACACCACAGTGTTCAAAGAATATTTTAAGAAGTCCTCCCAGACCTCACATTTGCTGGATCGATGGAACTGTCATTCATATTGCTGACAATATTTCTCTTAGCCCCTAACCAGACGAATGTTTCTAGCTCACATACATTCAGTAGCTAGCGGTGCTGAACCAGCCAAATTAAACTTCACACCACGCTACCCCAGCTGCTGCTAGAACAGTCAGTGAGCTCAGTGTCTGCCATCATTGCCACCATCTGGGATCCTGAAATCTGGGATGGCCATATTTATGAGTTTGATGAGTAATCAAAACCAGAAGCCTATAAGGCTGTAAGAAGCAGTGGGCTACAACAGTGACCTGGAAAGGAGGACATCACAAGCCACCATGTGTCATGCAAAATCACTTCCAGGCTGCCCTAAGACAAATGAAACAACAATGGAAAAACCCATTGTATGCCAAAATTGAATTGAATCAGATAAGTACTTCAGCTTAAATATATTTAATGAAAGACCTGGAACTGTTTAGGGAACTGTCAAGGGGAAGAAATGCAGCATGCCAAGTCAGGTATGCTTCTGAGAGATCGCCAACCTTTGGCTGGCACCATGCTGGAGCAGGAACCACTATGCCTATTACCTCAAACTCCCACATTGCCCATCTATCCATCAGAAGAATTTTTATGAACTCCATATATTGTCTGGTGAAAATAAGGGAATATGAAACTGGTAAAGGAGAAGATGGTCATGGTCAATCATGGACAAAGAGTGGTGGACAACTAACCAGCTCAAGTAAAATCCCCCAAATATAGACTGCTTCTCCTGCAACATTGTTCTCAGATGCAAAGAACACTGGCTATGAGAAGCATCAAACCCTATTCTCTCATCAAATTGAACTGTAGAGCACACCGTAAGTAGTAGAGACAAGATATTACACTGGTAACACTAGGGATGACTCAGCTTGTCTTGTTGCAGAAAAACTTCTTGGCATTATCACTACTATCATGATCAGAATATAGACTTACAGATATACAGAAGGCTGTGGTTACAGTACTCCAGACTTGGCAGTAAGTTTGGAGAAACACAGTAAAAATAGTCCAGCTAATGCTTTTAAGTAATTATTTTTCATTAATAGAGCATTTGGGAACAGGACTTCCCATTGACTGTACTATCTGTCTATAAAGAGAGCATTTTCCAGACAGATCCACCCCGCTCAGGCAATGTGAGACGGCATCTTTGCTGTTGATGTCACCATCCATTACTTAGCAGTGATGTGCTAACCCTTGATACTCAGTTCCCCTTTCTTTGCAGAGCAGATTTATTCTTGCTGCTCTGTGACATTGGAAAAACTGATAACATAATCAGAGGCTTCTAATTAAATATTCTCCCAACTGTCTCATGCTGAGCATAAGACATACATCCCCAGAAGCTGCCTGCCAACTCCTATTGCTGCTAATCAAGAGGAACTCAAAAGACAAAGTGAGGGCCTGACAGCCCCTGTCCCCTCACGTTGCATAGAAGTGATCCTGCCCAAATCACTTGAACATAAAGGTTTTGATGCTTCTGAGTTGTGGGTAACAAGGTTAGTAGCAGAAAAGATATGTAAACCAAGAAAGAGTTTGCATAGAAAAAAAAAATCCCTTCCACAGGATTTCTGTTAGAAATAGCACATCCCCTTTCTCATTGCCTGATGGAAACTTCTTCAGCTGAGGAACAACATGACCCCAAGGGTGCTTGCCTTGGGCTACAGGGAGGTGGAGCATGTCATTGGCACCTACTTTTGCAGTGAGGATATGCAATTTCCTGACTTTGTTCTCTTTGTATCCCAGCTGAGATCTCTCTCTGTCCTTGCCACACTTTGCATCATGGCACTTGTGAACACCCACTGTTAGGAGCACCTAAAGAGCTACTTCAGGGAAAATCAATCCCTGCATCACCACCTCACATGGTCTCTCTGTCAGATTACAATCAACCTACTTTTGGGAATTAAATGGAACTCTGAGAACACGTTCACTGCAATGGACAGTAACTGCAACAACCAGATGGTACAGAAGGTACCAAAGTCACTGTACTGACAAGAGCTTTTCTCAGTGCTGCATTATCAACCTATAGGCACCAGAGAGCATTCCTGGCACTAACATTTCAGCTTGGAAAAAAAAAAAAAACCCAAAACCATCTCAACTTCTGAAAGCTGTTACACCGCCTGTAAGGAAATAGAAATATCAAAAAGCAGGTAGAGGTAAACAGTGCTGGAGCTTTTGCAAATGCCTAACAGCATCCATCTTTTCAAAGAGAAATGGAGGGAAAAATAGTGTAAGACATTCAGAAGTAAAGGCCCTTAATGTTGCAAATCTGCTGGGGAAGAAAAATGTACCTACACAAAAGTTAGATAAGTACAGACATCCTTTATTTGACAATGCGCACTGGGGACACTGGATCATTCCCAAAGAATGTCCAGTGAAGCATTAGAATTAACAGATATTTATGCCCAACATTCTTTTGCTCTTTATTACTATGCATAAAAGCCTGCTTAGAATTGTTCATTAAATTTATCTTTTACTTTGGTTGGTTATCTGTTACTGCTACACATTACATCCCTCTTATTGATCAGTCCCTTATTACACAAGTAATACATATTCATATATATTTCCAGATCACTTGGCCAACTAACTGATTCAGGCTATTGATTACTTGGTGCTCTGGACCAGAATGGTACTAATTATCTGGCAGCCTGAACCAGAATGTTATCTGATGCTCTGGAGCAGAATGTTACCTGGCGCTCAGGGCCAGAAAGTTACAGGAATTCAGGACAGTGAACAGCCTAATGGTTAAGATAACAAACTCCTTTCTTCCCCTGAAGCAATATCTCCCAACATTGTTCTTTCATGTTTTATAGCTTGCAGGTGTCCGGACCTAAACAACCTCCCTTGTTATCACTCGTATTTCTATTGTGTGTTATTTCTCATGCACGTTCATCTCTTTGGGAGCAGCTTCACCAAGGAGGCCTAGTTTTGCTTAGTTATGCCAACTTACTTATAAATGTTACTAAAGAAAAAAAAACCCAACTATTCAATAAAATCACTTGAATTTGATATCTTTTGTGACATTAAGACTTGAGCTTTGTCATTGCATTTTATTACATTGTTCTTGCATTTCAATACCTGCACTTTTCCCTTCATCCACTACCTAGATTCCTAACTTTCTCCACAGATCTCCTGTGATTTCCCACTACACTAACAGCTGCATGACTTCCTTCTGCAATCTGTTCCCATTTGACCAATACTCTTTCCCTGCTCCTCACTTTTTCCTCCCCCCCCCCCTCCAGGAATTAGGGAGTTCTTCCTGCTTTACAAAAACAGGTCTGTGTGGGATCAGCTTGTGAGCAGAAATTCTGCCATTTTGCAGAGAAGATTTAATTTTAAGTAGCTGAAAATGTCATGTTCCATGTCTTTAAACAATGCTATGCACTTCACAGCCAGAGCTCTACTGCAATCACTGAGCAGTGATTACATTACACTGTCCCCTTGATGGGTGTACTGAGTTTATGTGCTAAGTAGCAGGAGATGGAGAGTGGCTTTAGGGGTGGCTTCTGTGAGAAGAGATAAACTCTTGCCAATCTCTACTGAACACTCTTCCATTGTAGGGGTTTATTCAGTAAGTCACATCTGCTCTTTGTCAGTCACAGAGCTGAAGTGCCTCTGTGGCAGACTTAAGGGTGAGATTACAACCAATGTCCTACTAAGTAAAATTGTACAAAATTCAGTTACATATGCTTGCAGTTATATTATTTGATAACTCTGGACACAAAACTAACCCTTAAATAAGGAAAACGCCAAGTCTGGAATAGCTAAAACTAGCTCACTTGACTAGACAGATACAGGATTACTAGAAAAGAGAAGCAGTGAAAAGGAAGGAATGAAAACTGTGCTGTATGAAAAGCAGTGGCCACAGTCTGTTCCATTAAGACGAAATGATGACTTCCCACCCTCTGGGCTCTGTCATTCAGCCAGCTCTCGATCCACCTCACTGTCCACTCATCCAAGCCACGCTGCCTGAGCTTAGTGATGAGGATGTTATGGGAGACAGTGTCAAAAGCCTTGCTGAAGTCAAGGTAGATGACATCCGCTGCTATCCCCTCATCTCACCAGCCAGTTACAGAATCACAGAATCTTAAGAGTTGGAAGGGACCTTAAAAGATCATCCAGTCCAATCCACCTGCCAGAGAACGCCACCTACAGTAGGTCACACAGGAACTCATCCAGGTGGGTTTTGAATGTCTCCAGAGAAAGAGACTCTACAACACATCTGGGAAGCCTGTTCCAGTGCTCCCTCATAGTGAGGAAATTCTTCCTTGTATTTCTTTGGAAACTCTTATGTTCCAGCTTATACTCATTGCCCATTGTCCTATCATTGGACATCACTGTGAACAGCCTGGCTCCATCCTCCTGACATCTGCCCTTTATGTTTTTGTAAACAATAAGATCACCCCTGAGTCTCCTCCAAGCTGAAGAGCCCCAGCTCCCTCAGCCTTTCATCATAAGGGAGATGCTCTGCTCCCTTAATCATCTTTGTGGCCCTGCACTGAATTCTCCAGCAGCTCCCTGAAAAGGAGAAACATGGCCTGGCACAAACACCCAATAGACTTCTGCAGTGTGTTGACAGTGTGTTGACAGTGTGTTCATGCTGTGCTGGACAGACATTGAGGAAGAGGGCGTGCTCTCCTTGATCTGACATGCAGATGGAAAAACTGGTGGGTGATATGAAGGTCAAATGCAAACTCCTGCAATAAGAATGAAATAAACCCACTCAAAAATACAGTCTAAGTGGTGTGGTTATGCAAGAAAGATCCTTTTCAAAAAGGATCTTGGAGAGCAGGTAGACAAGGCTGAAAGTGAGTCAGCAGCTCACTTGCACTAAAGGCACCTAACCACGTCTTGGAACGTTCAAGCACAAATGTCCCTCTGTGTAGCTCTCCTGAAGTTGCACATACAATATCATGTATTGTTTTCCTTCCCTCACCACTCAGCGTAAGAGAGAGATGAAGTGGACCAAGTACAGCAAGCCACTAGTAAGGCAATACAGCAGCTGAAGCACACGAGATGTGAGGACAATGCCTGCTCAGCCTAAAGAGAAAACATTCAGGTAAGGATCTAGCTGCTGGTTAAAGAAAAGTCAACATCAGGCTCATTTCAGAGGGCATGGTTAAAGGGGTAAGACAAAACAGTCAGAAGCTGTATCAAGGGGAATTTAAAAAAAATATTTTACCCACTCAAGAGTGGTGAAATATTGTAAGAGCTTGCACAGGCTGTGGAATCTTCATCCTGGGACAACATGCTTTGAGCAGGGTATCCTGCTATATGATCTTTCCAACCTAAATCAGGTCCCCAAGCCTAAAGTCTTACCATAATATCACTTGTTAGTATCTTGTATTACTGGCTAAAGTAGATGCAAGCAGAAAAAAGATGATTCAATTGATGAACATTCCCACCCTAGTTATTGTCAGTGTTAGAGTTTAAGCTTGATTTTGTAGCTGTGTTTTGCTTGCTTTATACAAGACCTCAATTTCACTTAAGGAGCATAGATGTTAAAAGTGCTACCATAGGTTGCAAATAACCACGTATGCTTCTTCCAAAGGATGCGATCAGAAAACGGTCCCCTCTCTCAGATTTGAACATCTCTTTCTCACATTTTATTATTGAAAGGAATTGCTGAGCTGCTGGCTGCAGTACTACACTATGAACACTTTCAAGTTCCAGCCTGCCACCGGCTTCCTTCCCAGGGGGAGGAGTTCTCCTTGCTTCCGAGGACTTGGTCTCCACAGCAACCCGCCTGCACGCAGCCCGGCCGCTGCTTCAGGACTGCAGTGGTTAAAAGCCGCACCGAGGAGCTGCAATGCCGGCAGACTTGAATGATTCGTTAGATGAAGTAAAGGATACGCCCCCCTAAGCACACTTTGGGCTAAAAATGGACAACTCCTTTGTGGAAGAAGTGGCTGCATCACTGGTGAGAGAATTTCTGAGTAGAAAGGTAATTTGTCTCGATTTTCTCAATCTAGAACCAATGAGAATGACACACGAAAAATGATAAGTGCTGAAAAATTGAGGAATGCTGGGAGGGGGGGAGACTTCTTCCAGCCTTAAAGCAGCTCGACCTGAACTGTAACAAGCCTCTCGGGTTAGTAGCTGCACTACATATCCCACAATGCCTTTTTAGTGCTGAATATGGAAGCAAGCTTCCTCCTCTTTCAGTCCTCATCCAGACGCGCCTGAGGAGCCCGAGATCAAATCAAGACACGCAGTTCTAGTTTGGTTTTGTTTGGTTCCCCCCTCCCCCTCCTTCCGCCGAATTTCCTATCTTGCTGTTGTCCTGGTGTTTACAAGAGGCAGACAATGCTTCCCAGCACAACTGGGTTTGTTTTTGTTTTTAAAAGCAAAAGGCAAACGGTAGTGGTTCTAGAAAAGCCGGTAACTGTTTTTCTTTTCCAGTTGTGAGAAATACCTTGGCAGAGAGCAGATTAACAAGGGAGGGAGAAGGAGAGGAAAGAAGCCGTTGTACTTTTCACAGACTTAATGCTGTAAAGGAAGCTTTGCCCTGTACATAGGTGTGGGGAGTGTGGGACTGAGCAGAGGAAAAGGCATCTTGACAAGGCAAAAGTACCTACCACCTTGGATATATGTTCGATTCTAAGGAAATATCGCTGACATCCAACCCAGTCAGTCCCCAGTCAGGAATGAGTTAGCTTGTATCAGAAATTGAACAGCCGCTATCTTATTAAATGCTACTTGTAAGAAACAAGTTTTCTCGTGAAAGACTCGAGGCAGACTCTGCAGTGAAGCACTTTTATTAAGCGTTCTTGCAAGAACGGGTGTCCTAGCTATTAGGCACACCTGATAGGTACAGCATTCGGCTATTTATTCCCTGTCCTGGCCACAAAGTCCCTCCTTTGTTTCCCCATTAATTAGGTACTCCGAGATTTACAACTTCCTGAGGTGCCTACAATCCCCTCTGGTGATGTCTGATTCTTATTGTCAATGCTCATGTTCAATGTTTGTGAACAAAGTTGAATCATTTGGCAGCATAACTTCAGATGCAGAAATCCTTATTTGCCATCTACTGCCAGAACTATAAGAAACTCAATTCTGTTCATCTGATTGAAAAGATTTTTTTTAGATGAAAGACATTTCTGATAGGTATCTTTAAAGGTAAAATTAAATAAAGGCATAAAAAGAAAGAGCTTGCTCAGCTGGTAAAAAAGACCATACAGTTTACAACAGCAACTTACACTCAACTCACTGCATTATTTTATTCTTTATACTCTGGAGTAAAAAAAAAAGGAGCATCGATAATCCTTTGTGCTTTTCCTGCTTCCCCCCAAATCTTTGTTAATATACATCAGAGCCAATTGTGATAACTATCCTTTATTTGCCACAAGTTGTCTATAGTTCTCTCAATGGGAGAAGGACAATCCTTTATGACAGTAACCTTTCATAGAAGGAATTTGGACTAGAACAAAATGGTGTTCTAGTGTTGTACCACTTTAATTAGTTAGGGATTTGTCTCTGACATCTCAGAATAAATCAGTTTCTCCCTCCAGAAAGTGAGCTGCTCATATATTTTGTTTCTTAAGTGCCCATATATGCTGGCTACAGATACAAAGTAGTAGAGGAAGTTTAAAGACCCTGAAATAGCTGACGCCATGGAGATTTGACTGATTTCCCACCTGAGTAATGAAAATAACCTTGTCATGTTAAAGGTTCTGAAACCTTTGTCGTGAAAGGTTCTGAAACTGATGTGAACCCACCCAGAAGACAGCACACACCTGATACTGAGACTTTGTAATTACCTAAGCCACAATCACACTTACAATAAAGCTGTGTCACATCTTGATGGAAAAAAAAAGCAATATTTCCGGAACCATTTGTACCAGAAGCCCAGGTATTAACAGGTGTCTTCATGTAGATCAGTCAGTCTTAAGAGGCCTTTTAGCTGCTGAAGCCATGTACGTGGAGGTCTATTTTTGTTTTTTCATGTTCAGTCATTTCCACCTCACAGACAAGATTACCACCTTAATTATATTCACATCTGTGGGCTGTAGTAATGCAAGATTATACCATTAAAACACAGGTTCTAAGTTTTACCTTGTTACTAATTACTGACATTTTAACATATCCAGAAGTTTCATATTATATGCAACAGAGTAAAAAAGAAAAGCCTTGATAACTTGTACTGTCTCAAATACTCTAAAATATAACACACTTCTGTTTCAGAGATTGAAAAAAACCATCACTACCATGGACCGAGAGCTTCCACGTTCTGCACTGAGCATCAATAACAGGAATGAACTTCGAAATGTCCTACATCTGCACTCCTTGTACAAACAGAACAAGGTAAGGAAAAAAATGTTGTGCTCCCCAAAATGTTGTATCAAATACCATGAAACTCAGACAAGCAGATCAAGGCTACAGTCTATGTCCAAACTGCAGAGAACTCAGGCTCATGTCTTGTTCTGCATTGCTGTAGACACACTGACAGTTCTCTGAGGAATGGAGAGAGTAACATTTAGGGGACACTTCAGCTCAAGGGAGGAAACTGAGAATCTGCAGTTCATCAGACATTTTTACAAACTGTAACTGCCAGGAACAGTTACTCAACTTTAATACCTTTTGCATTCTTATGGCAAGATTATTCCATTTTGGAAGTACCCCTACAGGCCTATTTCTATTTGCAACTTTATATGGCAGATAAAATTATATTTCTAGTATTTCTTGTTCTTTGAAATGTATTATAGACAGCAATGTTTGATGATAAGGACATAAATGGATCATTTCCATTTCACTTAGGGCAGCACGATGCTTTTGGTAAGCAACATGAGGCTATCCTGTCATGAGTCACTCAAAAAAAATTCTCCCAGTATACCCAGTATAGTTGCATCTTTATAGCAGGTGCTGCAGTATTTCTTACTTAAGCTCTAAACTTCTGGGCTAGTTTTTTGGGTTTTTTTTTTCCCTCATAAATGAAATGTTTATGTACACAGGACACATTTTTCTAGAGTAGTGTTGAAAAACAGTGTAACAAATGGGCTGGAGTGTTGCCCTGTACTTACCAAGCATGTGAACTGAGAGAGCCTGTGCTTCTCACCAAGTTCTGATAAAATAAACCACAAATGCTGAATCAGGTACTAAAAATACTTGCAGTTCATTCTGCATTCTTCTGAACAGGTAACATTAGAAGAGATCTCTTCTAGCATAGTCACCATACTTTGCAATGTTTGGCTAAATTGAAAACAAATTATCGTAACAGGTTGTTTTTTCTGCATCATGCTTACTTCATTTAACACAAGTAACACCTTTGAGCTCTTGACATTCTCTAGCTGACATTTTCCAGTTTCCTGGATTGTTAATACAGTGAAATCTGGGATACACCCGTGGACAGCTAACTCTAGAAAATAGTATGTTCAGCTGCTGTGCACAGTAGAAAGAATATCCCGTCTTAGGCTGCAGCTAGACTAACCAAGACTTCAAATAGTCACCAAGAACTTTTTATTTTTGGATAGGCAAAGGAGAACCCACTGAAAACACTTCTTGAAATTATTACCAATTACTTTCTTGAGCACCATGGGATTTCCAATAGCATCTGTTCAAGTTCTGCTCAGTCAACTCCTCAAAGCAAGGGCTCAACGTCTCATCCCCGTGACTTCTCAGATGAAGATCATGTGCATGGGAGTGCCAGTATGCTCAATGACAGCGAAGGGCAAGCCTACAGGTACAGTCTTATTTCTCTTTGTTGCTATCTAGTAACATGGTTTTTTTTTTAATCAAAGGAAACTGTTAAAAGTTGTGCCAGGTATACCTCAGCTACTCTCCCTTTTATTAGATATCTTAGTAACACAAAGCTTTGGTTTCCTGATTAGTATCTCCTATGCAAGCCATCCTTTTGCTTTTATGATCTGAACCAATTATAAAGACTGATAATCTGAATTAATCTTTCTGTCACTGAAGCACTTAGAAATCTGAGCTTTTATGCCTTGCAAATTGGAAATATTCAATTTGAAGCATATTCTTATGAGAAACCAACCACCTGCACTCAAACTACAGGTACATTCATGACTTCCATAGTCAAAGGCAAAGCCTACTAACTTGAGTATTGTTGCCAACAGTATAGGTTCAGTTATTTACGCAAAAACAGCAGGTAACCAAGTCTTACAATTGCATTTATTTGTGACTCAGAGTGGAGTAACAGCCTCGACTGGGCTTTAGGAGGAAGCTTTAAAAACGGGCACAGAAAACCAGTTCACTTTGCCAGTCACAGAGTTAAGGGCATTAACCAAATTTTATCCCTCATCTTAAACACAGCATGCTCAGAGTAGGTAAGTTTTGAGCATAAACACTTGCAAGACCCCACCAAGTCCTTCATTAAAGGGAATGAAAGCCAAGGTTTCAAAAGGTGATTCTAAGAGCTGAGAAGTGACACTTGAAAAGGAGGCAGTGCAAAAGAAGAATTATCAGCCTCTCTTCTTCTGCTATAGGAGTTTTGAGCACGCTGTTAGTGGTTTATCTTTCCCCCATCTGATATTATTCGACTTCAAGCTGCCTCAGAGCTTGTACCTGCTTCATTTTCTCTCTTTGCCCTACACTGCAAGTTTGTTCCATTCCCCCTGTGAGCCACTCCTGTGCCTGTAGATCATTCTTACTACAGCAAAACGCTTTCCTACAGAGAGATCCACAAACATCCCCCTTTGACACAGAACTGGAGCGCCCAGCAGAGTAAACCAACACTCCTGATCCTCTCTGCAAAATACCACCAGCCTATCCCTGCCCCCCCGGCGCAGTGTCTCACACCACGGTTTGCGCACGCGTGTGAGGGGGCAGCGAGGCGAATGCCGGGCTGCTGCTCTGCCATGCACTGCAGGGCGCTCTATGGTCTCACTCATGCGTAGTGTGGTTGTGTGATCAAGCGAATGCGTTCGTTATACACCCGTTTGTGAGCACACAAGCGCAAAAGAGGCAAACTAAAGCTCCATATGCAGAATCAACGTGCCGAGTTCTGCACTTGAGCCACAACAATCCCGAGGGATGCTATGGGCTTTGGGATGTATGGCTGTGGAGTTGTTAGACAGAAAAGGACCTGATTCTGTTGAGTGACAGTGGCAGAACATGAGCCAGCAGTGTGCCCAGGTGGCCCAGAAGGCCAATGGCATCCTGGATTGTATCAAAAATAGTGTGACCAGCAGGACCACGGCAGTGATTGCCCCCCTGTACTTGCTGCTGGTGAGGCTGCACCTCAAGTACTGTGTCCAGTTTTGGGCCCCATACTCCCAGAGGGACACTGAGGGGCTGGAGCTTGTCCAGAGATGGGTAAAAAATCTAGGGAAGGGTCTGGAGAACAAGTTCGATGGGGAGCAGCTGAAGGAGCTGGAGGTGTTTAGTCTGGAGAAGAGGAGGCTGAGATGAAACATGATCACTCTCTACCTGACAGTAAGTTGTAGTGAGGTGGGAGTCGGTCTCTTCTTTCAAGTAATGAATTGATAGGGCAAGAGGAAATAGCCTCAAGTTGTGTCAGAGAAGTTTTAGATTGGAGCTGAGGAAGAACTTCTTCCCTCAGAGGGTTGTTGGGACACAGCACCTAGGGTGGTGGTGGAGTCCCCATTCCTGCAGATACTGAAAAGCTGTGTGGCTGAGGGCCATGGTTTAATGGTGAGCTTGTGTGTGAGGTGAGTGGTTGGACATGATGATCTTACAGGTGTTTTCCAACCGAAATTATTCTGTAATTCTGTGAACATGTGTTGATGATGGGAGAGGGTGTGGAATGGTGTGTTGCTGTGAGGAAGAGCCCCTTGGCAGCATGGTGTGGGCACTATCCTTCAAAGGGTGAAGTATTCCCCTTTGCTGTCTCAGCTATTGGGCAGTGGGGAGCCATTAGTGGCAGATTAAAGGAAAACCAGGAAGCAAAAATCAGAAATGCCCAACCTTTTGTGTGTATAAGCTGGGAAGTATTACCCAGCCACACACTGATTTGCAGGTTTCTGTCCAAGTGCTGTGTGATTTTTAACTGACTTTAACTTGCATAAAGTTTAATAGTTTTATAAAGCTAGATAATATATAACTTTAACTGACGTCTAAATCGAGGGTTGTGCTTTCCTGAGGTTGACGAGGCCGAATTTGGCTGGAGGTGCAAGGAAGGAAAAGTGGGTCAACTGTGTGCAGCAGGGGAATGTGGGGTTTTGGGCCTGTCCTGACACAAATCAGTATTTGTTACTGACCTTTTGAAACTAGCTGAGACTCAGACTCTCAGGTATATGATCATGGACAAGTGGCTCCATTTCTCCCTTGGATCAGGTCTTGTCCCAGCCGTGTAGTTCAACTACATATCTGCAGCTTGGCCATAGGAAGAAGGTGTAAAGCGGTCATAACAGTGACTAGTGGGGGCAGGTTGATGGAATGGCTCAACCATGTCCTGTTTCAGCCCACAAAATGAAGCTGCGAAAGAAAGACCATGGCAAAGTGCAACTCTGTGATCCTTTTCCATCCTTTCCAGCCAAGGGAAAATCTGGCATTACCAGATCAACCAGCCAGTGCTGGAAGTTAGTTTTAATTTGAAATACTTGGATAATTTTTAACAATGCTTTCAGGAGTGCAGAGTATAATTGGACAGGTATCTTCCCTGATTCCTTATTAAAGAGTCATCTTTCCTTTTGACTTACCTCGTCAAGATTGAATGTCTGTAACTATTAAAATAGTCTCTGCGCATTGTGCCCTTTGGAAATGAGGGTGTATGGGGTTGTAAGGAGTAACTGTCTTCAGATTTCCTAATGCTCCCGGAGACCGATTGTGCTCCCTGCAGTTTGCATATGCGGCATGTCTTCACAACATGAGACATACTACGTCAAAACCCCTTTTTTAAGTGGTTAAATGAAAGGAATGTTTTTATGGTAGAAAATGATTCAGCTCATGGAATGGCTTTACTATGAAATAGGATGGAGAAAAACAATCTAGAGTGAAAAGTAAGTTCAAGGACAGCTATCATAAGGAAGGGAAGTATTTTCAGGTTACACAGACTGTAAATTTATCAATAGACACATAAGTGGAGTGCAAAATAATAAAAGAACTTCCTTGTAACAGTGATCTAGTATTGTATATATAGTGATCCAAATACTGATGAAGAGAATTGGACCCATCACAATTTTTCACAGGCTCAAATGATGACTTTTAGTAAGGACATGATCTGTTAAAAGGTATTTTTAAGAAAGAAAAGGTGTTGTACAAATGGAGACAGAGATCCAGGTGAATCTCATTTGAATTTCAGAAAAAGCTTATAGCATTATGTATATACATGTAGGAAAACAGGTGTAAAGAGTAAACTACACCTTATGTTGCTACCTGGAGGATGTGGCTGAAGGATGTGGCTGAAGAATGTGGCAGAGGTCAAATGACTCCAGCACAGCAACAACCTATTATCATGGAAAAGCCCAAATGCAAAATTACCTTTCTTTGTGAGATAAAATAAGTATTCTACCTTTGAACAAGTGAAAAGAATCAGTAGTGTTAGTCTAAGTTTTAAGATAACAGAGATTGTTAGAAAAAGTTTTAACAAATTTTCAAACTGCCAACCAAACAGATAGAGAACGAATGGGAGCTGCTGGTGGTAGCTTAGCATCTGCTAGTATGAGATGGATACATGTGTATGTATATGTATGTGTATCTGTATGTGTATATGCGTATACATATAGTTTGCTTTCTGTTACGATATAGTACATATCAAAATAAGGAAGCATAAGATTAATGTATGAAACATATTCAAACCAATTGTGACACATAATCATGATATTGAAATAAAGACCTACATATTGGTGTTTAAGTGAAAAGTGATTGTATTTGAGTACCATTGCTAGACAACATGTAAGTTAATTTGACATCAGTGCTTTAATTAGCCAAGCAGATGTTTTCGTGGATTTCATTGTTCATTATTTTGCTATCTGAAGTTTTGCCTTTTTCTTCCTTGTAGATATGAAGTTGATAGTCCACTAGATAAAAACCTTTCATACAGGAAACATCAGCACAAAAGTGAAAAATGCCACACAGGAACAATATACAACAGCTACGTACCATCTGATAGGGATAAGAAGCTAAAAGATAGCCAAGAAGATTTAAAAGCAACAACAGTTTCTGAGGAGCTGAAATCCACAGCGAAGGAGAAGCCAAGGTCCAGGTCTGGTCTCATTGTCAGAGAAATGATGGCTGGACCAGTAGCAAGTTCACCAGAGGTAATTTCCAGCACTTAACAAAATATTTGGCTTGCCCATGGATTGTAGATCCAACCTTCTGCAATAAAGTCATGTGCAAATAATATTTAAATGATTTCTGCATGCTGGTCCATTAAATCTGCAGTCTGAAAATAGGTGGTAAGTTAGGGAAGTGGTTCTGATTAATTTAGAAGTACAAACTGTTTCAGATATAACCACAACTTGCAACTGCTCCCTACATGGCTGTGATCTGAGGTTGCAGAATTTCTTTCTAAATCTTTTCTATTCTTGTTGTGTCTTGATAGATGGGATTTTTCTGTTTTCATAGGAAAATTGCTTTTTTACCTTAGCAGTATCTCCAGCTTTCAAAGTTTTCTTAGCCATGGCTATCCAATTCACTCTTTTTTTTTTTTCCCATAACCCCACATTTAATCAGTAGCCATTTGGAACTGAAAATTACTTTCAGGTAGAAATATGATTCTAAATCGGTCCACTCAGATCATGTTCCATCAGGAAGTGTTTTCAAAACCCAGTTCTAATACTGTTACCTTTTATTTTTTATTTCCCCCTTCATGCTGCTTTTATATAGACTGGAACTTTCCCCATGTAAAATTAAGCTCTTAATAATGAGAAATTTAAATATTTTAAACATGCTATTTAGATGATACTGAAGAGAATACAGAAGTTAAATTAATTAGTTGGATTTTCTAAATATCTGTTATTTCAAAATAAAGGTTAGATATCTGCAGCGGGCAGTCCTTCCAGTAAAAGTCTTGTATGTCATGGTTTCCTCTGAGTTGCATATAACTTCAAAATTAAGCTCTTACAAGGTATTTTGTTGATGATCTTGGGTAAAAGCCATCGGGTTTTTAAAGGTATACAGCATCTTTAATACTGTTCAAATTGTAGGTAAAAGTGTATGTCCTTTTTAATTGTCTTTTTAAAAAAATATGATTTACTATTTAACCTGATTCCTAATAATGAAACAATTGCTTTGCCCAGAAATTAGAGATAGACCTTTCCTTTGCTTTTCTTGTTTATTTAAAAATGACTAAATTTTAACCAATGGTTTTAATGGCACTTATCTAGGATCTGCAGAAAAGGAGGCTTTCAAAAAGATCCACTAGCACAAACAGCACAGCACAGCTGAAGTGTGAAGAACATGATTTGAGTTTCACAAGTGATGATTTTCAAGGAAGTAAAGGATCCTCAACACATGTAAATACGGAGTTTGCATCAAAGACTATGTCAAGTTCACACACAAGTTCAGCCTCTGAAAAATTAAGAAACATCCCCAAAGATACAGATGACAGTTTTGCCATACTGCTGTCTGAAAGAGAGAGAACCAAGACAGAAGAAAGAAAATCCATTCCAAGCTTTGTTACTGACAGCAACGAAAAAGTCCTTAAAGTCAGTGTCACCCACAGACATTCAGGGGCTGGAAGAGAAAAGAGAGAAAGATCCCTCAAGAAAAATGAGAATCGATTGTCAGGCCACAGGTAAGAATATCTGCAAGAACATTATATTAAAATGTTAATGAAATCTGATGGAGGACTGGGGTTCAATATGATATGCCTTCTGATTTTTTTTGATGGGAAGTAGCTGGAAGAGGTTAAGATACTGAAAGGCAGAGAAGTTTTAACTTACAAATGTTTGGCATCCCAAACCACTCAGTCATGGAGTCATAGAATCATTACAGTTGGAAAAGACTTTTAAGATCGTGAAGTCCAACCAGTCACCCCGCACTGCCCATCACTAAACTGAACCATATCCCTCCATCACCTCCCTGTGCAGCCCATACCAATGCTTAATTGCTTTCTCAGTGAAAAAGTTCTTCCTAATGTCCAATCTAAACCTCCCCTGGTGCAACTTGAGCCCATTTCCTATTGTTCCATCACTCATTACTTGGGAGAAGAGAACAATGCATGTCTCACTACAACCCTCTTTCAAGTAGTTGTAGAGTGATCATGTCTCATCTCAGCCCCCTCTCTCTAGGCTAAACATCCCCAGCTCCGTCAGCTGCTCCTCGTAAGACCTGCTCAATGGACCCTTCCCCAGCTTTGTTGCATACACTCCAGCACCTCCATGTCCTTGTAGCGAGGGGCCAAAAACTAGTGTTTGAGGTGTGGCGTCACCAATGCTGAGTACAAGAGGACAATCACTGCTCTGGTCCTGCTGATCACACTATTTTGATACAGGCCAGGATGTCATTAGCCTTCTTGGACACATGTGCACACTGCTGGCTCAGGTTCAGCTGTCTGTCAATTAACACCCCTAGGTCGTTTTCTGCAAGACAGCTCTCAAGCCCCTCTGCCCAATCCAGTGTCAGACTCCTTTCTTGGTCAGTGGGGAGACCTTAGAGGTTTTGTTTTCTTTTTACTGCTTCAAAAGGGAGCTCACTACTTCAGACTTAGACCACTTAGACATCTAAGGAGTACAGGTGACTCCTACCTGTGGAGGTCATCTGCAGTGTTCAACAGAGACATTGCTGGCTCCTGAGAAAGCAATGTTGATTATCTCTAACTATTGCAGTTGTACATCCAGAAAACCTCAGAGAATAAAATTAAGAAATACCAGCCAAGTGCATAAATATGTCCACATAGTTCAGTGCAATGCGGTGTTCAGATACCCAAGCCATGCCCAAAAAGGCTGGTTTAGCCACTAGCACAGTGTTTCACCATGTAGTGATGCGGTGGTGTCTTTGAAGCAGGATAGCCCATGGGCAGTGCAGTATTTAGAATAAGCCCAGTTAGCATCCCCATGTACATGTACAATGATGCTGCAGCCACACATCTCCTGTATTTTACTCAAAAGTTGGATCAGATTTTTTAAAATTATGCTACATTGCTTTATATTCATATAAATTATTTAGAAGAGCTTACTTCTGTGACCCCCAAATATGCAGATTTGTTTTTTCTCTGTCTTAGATGCTTAATAGACTTTTTTTTTTTTCATTTTCTGTGAGAAGAGTGGGAGGCACAGGATTTTGTTTATTTGGGATTGCTAAAGTAGTAGGACCTAGACTGCCACATCTCAAGGCTGGCTTTGTTGGCTTTGTGAGGCTGTTACTTGAGTTGGGTTTTGAAATGCTTCAGCTGGAGTCACACATCAGAATTTAACCAATTCTGAATTGCTGAGGATGCTCTAGGTTTGAACAGTGCAGGGTGACTGTGTCCAGTCCATGCATGTATGGACAGAGTCAGAATCTTTAGGATTGGAAAGGACCTGGAAAGCTCATCTAATCCATCCCCCCTGCCAGAGCAGGACCACCTAAAGTAAGTCACACAGGAACTTGTCCAGGTGGGTTTTGAATGTCTCCGGAGAAGGAGACTCAACAACCCATCTGGGCAGCCTGTTCCAGTGGTCCCTCACCCTCACAGTGAAGAAATTTTTCCTTATATTTCTTTGGAACCTCTTATGTTCCAACTTGTACCCATTGCCACTTGTCCTGTCATTTGACATCACTGTGAATATTTGTAAACATTAATGAGATCACCCCTCAGTCTCCTCTTCTCTAAGCTGAAGAGCCCCATCTCCCTCAGCCTTTCATTATAAGGAAGATGCTCCACTCCCTTAATCATCTTTGTGGCTCTGTGCTGAACTGTCTCCAGCAGCTCCCTGTCCTTTTTGAACAGAACTGGACACCGTATTCCAGGTGTGTAATAAAAATTGCTGCCTCATTATCTAGCACTTCTTATCATCAGCTCTCAAACACTTTAAGCAGGGGCTGAGTATCACTCTGCCCATAGTTTGGATGGGAAAACTGAAGCAAGGAGAGAGAAATCTGCATAACACACACAGGTCATACAGCATGCCAATAGTAAAGTAATGCACAAGGCTCAGGCACCTGTAGTGTTACGCTCCCAATGCTAGTGGTGAGCATGGGTTCTAATTGGTTAGAAACGTTTTTGAGTTTATATCACTTGCTGATCCTTAAACTAAGGCACATGCATTATCACCTTCTTTTGGCTGTAAAGTAGTATTTCTATTTTACTACATTTAACAGCAGCCAGTTCTGTTGCTTTTATTTTTTCAATGCTGAAAAACCTAATGAGTGTGCTAAAACTGAAACCATGGCTTTAAAAATAAATGTTATAACTATTTTGCTTTCCTCTTTAATTTCTTGTAGTTCTTGAGATAAAGTGTGTTGAAGCCCTGTTGAGATCATGAGGAAACAATGATTAGGTTTCTCCCCATTTCTGTTAGGGTCTGTGGGAATCAACAAACTGTGGATCTACTGGAGCTGTAAATTGGTCAGGAGTAGCACCTGCTTCCTGTCTGGAACCAAAAAGCAGCTGAAAATAGCCATCAGCAGTTATTTAGCTGTGTTAGCTAACTTCATTTGTAAATGATTCTTGAATTGCAGTCCAAAATACTACAGTCTTACATCTTAAAATCCACAGGTCAGTTCTTCACTATGTGCTGTACTGGCAAGCTCAGCTGTGTCTGGTAACAGCTGAACCCAGGCAATTAAAGCCCAACCATTGCTAGACTGGAACTGGTGCCTGCAGATCTGCCTTTCATATTCTGCTTCCAGAAGGATTCCTTAAATCTTTTATGACTCTGTGTGACTGCAGAGAGCTAGCTTATAAGTCACTGTGAAAGCAGAGCAACATGGTCTAATTCCATACAACTCTTGTTTTGTATAGCTTGACAGAGTGTGTAAGGTAGTGCAAACCCATCACTTCATCCTTACCAGTTTCAGGATGGTTTAATACTTTATGCTCAGCATGAATTGTAGAGAGTACAGCATGAGTGGGCTTTTGACAGCTCGTGAGCAAACCTTAGAAGAGTAACTGTATTGCTGGTATTTGATAATGAAGGAATACATAGTAAATTATTTCTGAGTGTTCAAGGCATGTTAGAATAGATAAAAATCTTGGGGAAGACTGTCTGACTGAGAAATCTCTTGTACTAACTTCTCTCAGCTGTAGCTGGATGTGCTGACCCCTTCCTAACTTTATGCAGTAGTTGTGGAGTAAGCAAAAAAGAAGCTGGACTGAAAAGGGACTGCCCCGGTGCGTAATTTTGTGCAATATACTGGGGCACTGTGCTCCATTGCTACAGCAAGTGGTTTGAAATAGTTTCTTTACTTCAGAGAACTGCTTTGGTTTTAGCAAGAACAGGAGAGGGAGCTATTTCCTAAGCAGAGTCCATGTATTCAGTTTCCAAAGCAAAATGGGGACAACTCCGCCACATAATTTGAGTTAAAGCCAGTAGAGCATTTGAATTCATGCTGAGCATTGAGTTCCTGAAAATTCTCACTGATACTAGCAGGACTACTGATACTCCTGAAGTAACAGAGAGTAGAAAAGAGGCTCAGAATAAACATCGACCATTACAATGTAAGGCCTGGCTCTGGCAAGAACTTTATATCCCTTTGACCAAATCTCACAGTCTTTGAGGATGTTTTCACTGTTTATTTAGGGCTTGACCAGAATGTTTGAATATTTTAAGACATGAAAAATGAAACTGTAGGAACAAATATTTTCCTGGATCCTCTTCCATTCTCTGTCACTGCTGCCTGATGCCTCAGACATAAATGCTCACCTAAGGATTTAGATGAAAACAGCTGAAAAATCTATACAGGATTACCCACAGCTACTTCATTCTCAGGCATTTAAAATCCTGCTTGGTTTGTTTGCTTGCTTTTTGAAGTAGAAAACTGAAGATGCACAAATCTTGTTTTTCCTTCCATTTGCTGTATTTTTTTATTCTCTTTTCTCATATGTAAAAATGCTGTTGTTGCATACAGGCTACAGGCATCCATTGGCTACAAATGAGAAAAAATTAAGCACAACCACTGTCCTACTTCAAAAGACAAGCTGAATGTTATGTAGTAAATGCTTACAAACTGAGTGGGCAGAAAGACCTAGCTATGAAAATATCCTGGGAAAATAAGGAGCCACAGTATTTTAACTCACATATTTTTAATTAAAGAAATTATTGTACTTTTTTTTTCATGAACTGTGTAATTCTACATGAAGTGTGTGTGGCAGGATAATTGTGTTGAGAGGCCAGATTTGTGACTATCAGCATGAAGTTAGACGTTTGAGTACCATATTTCACATAAGAGTTTGTTCTGATTAAGAATTGTAGTTCCTGTCTACTCAAATTAGATGCTTACCTGCAAAGATGGCTGTGTCATTCACGAATAGGCACCAAGTTTTCCAAAATGATGGACCAACACACCCACCACAGACAGGAAAAAAAGCGCAAATTCATCTATTTGCATTACTATTGCTACAATTCCTTGTTTCTTTTTAGGAAAATTGGATCAAGTTAGTGAATCAGTCAAATGGAGACTAATGATACAGATGTAGTCTTTGTTTGTTGAACTGCTATTGCTGAGAGCATCTGCTTTCAAATTAAGGTTAACTCCAGTGATGGTTTAAAAGCCCAGAACTCAACTGCAGTTATGACCTGATTGCACATAACTGTAATAAAATACTGCCTTTTAATAGAATAGTGCTTATTATATTTCCAGGTATACTTTGGACTTAATTTTGGTCCCCTTGCAGACATACTGCCATTACTAAATGGATGCACTGCATTCCTTTAATCACAGAAAGAGAGAGGGAAGGAACAATGAGTTCGCCTGCATCTTCATTTATCTACGTAGTACTTGACAATATGATGTCTGATTTCATTCTCAGAAATGGGAGGATAGTGATCACAAAGAATTACAAATAATTATCTTCTTGCTTGTATTACAGAGGGAACAGAATTCTTGTTCTTTTGGGTCAATGATAGCTCTCTATCTCATGATTGTATTCAATCATGGAGTTATTCCATACAGAAAGTATAATATGCTGTAGAGTTTGCATACCGCCTCAGCTGTGTGAATGCAATCTAGGTGCCTTTTCTTTTTATGTAATTCCTTTATTTTTAATTAATCCAATGAAAAAAAATCAATATATATAGGTGGCAGCAAATATTCATGTAGCCTCAGCTATAGGCAAACAGCAGCTAATTTCACTTCTTGATTCATAGAAGCAAAGAAGCATAGAATACCACTTTGGAAGAGACATCAAGGATCATCTGGTCCAACCTTTTTTGGCAAAAAATATGATTTAGACAAGATGGCCCAGCACTTAACATTGTCCAATGTTGGAGAATCCACTACTTCCCTTCCCTGGGGAGAATATTCCAGTGACTGATTGTTCTCATTGTGAAGAATTCTCCTTTTATGTCCAATCAGAATGTCCCCAGGAGTAACTTGTACCCAGACCCCTTGTCTTTTCCATGTGACTGTTAAAATGGAGTCTCTGTCTCCTTTGTAGCCACCCTTAAAATACTGGAACATGCTGATAATGTCTCGCCTAAGCCTTAATTCAGTTCTCAGCCTTTCCTCATGTGACAGGCTTCCTAGTAACCATCTTCATGGCCATTCCCTGGACCCTCTCCAGCCTGTCCACATCTTTTTTGTATAGCGGGGACCAAAACTGAACACAGTAATCCAGGTGTGGCCTCACAAGCACTGAGGGGAGTGGGATAATGACTTTATCTCTCCTGGGGGATACCCTTGTTGATTCAGCCCAGTATCCTGTTGCTTTCTTTGCCACAGCAGCACGCTGTTTGCTTATATTTGAGCTTCTTGTCCACCGGCTCCCTTTCCACAGACTACCCAGGTAGATGCCAGTGCTGCAGTCTTGGATTAAGCTTTCCCAGGTGTTGAACTTCATGAGGTTCTTGTTAGCCCCCTCTTCCAGCCTAACCAGGTCTTCCTGCAGGATGTCTCTTCCTTCTCATTTCAATGCTGTTGTTTATAGTTGATTCTCAAAGGAGTATTTATCTGTTCTTTTGCTTGAGTCCTGGTTTCTGTCAGTAGTGTTAGTTGTGTGCAAGGCATAAGCAAAATGGGGAGGACTCACTACTTTTAAATATTTTTGACGTTGAGATTTTCAAGGGAATAAAAATGTATGTTTTTAAAAATACACAATTCAAATGAACGATCCAAGATTCCAACTACAAAGTTGCCTTATCTGTAGTTACAATTTTGTTACAATGCTGCAAGTTCCACAGGAACTTGGGAGAGATGATGTTGGAGGACCATATTCAGATCAAAGTTAGCAAACTATTACTTTCCTGAGTCTTTTAAATTTGACAGAACCTTGAATGGCAGTGAGGAAAGGGTCTCTGCAACTTTTAATATGGTGAGCAAGGGGGCTGTAGCAGATGACCTCCAGAGGTCCCTTCTAACCTCAACCATTCTGTGATTCTCCTTAATTCTGAATCCCCTGCCAGAAAGAAGTATTTAGCACTAAACTGCCTTGGATTAAAATCTTTCTGTTGCTTTTCCACAAAAACCATGGTGAATAATGAGTTATTTGGAAAGGCTAAATGGCATTAGAAGGTCAAGATTTCCCCATGTTTCATGGCTTAAGCAAACAAAGTAGGAAAAAGGCAAGCAGCCACTTCACAGCAGTTGAGAAACAGTTCTTTTGTCTCAGCTGCAGAGACATACAGTTGCTGCTTATGCAGCCTTTGAGGTTGAAGTGCTCTTCTAATTTTCTGTGCCCCTTAATTCTAGCAGTGTAAGGTTTCGTAGTGATGTGGAAACCCTCCAATTCTCAGATGAATAGTTTCTAGATAAGTAAATCTGAGCTGATCAGCTGTGTTCTGACTGGGCAGTCCTGAAGTGCAGTGGAACCACCTTATGCTGAGTTGGATCGGCATATATCTGTAAAAATTAGTTTCATTTCTGATAGTTAAGAGGTAGTTAAGAGGAAGAAAGAGTTATGATGTTTGAACTTCTATTTCTCATGTATTACACCAACTCCCCTCACTCCCCCAATTCCAAGAAAAACAGCATAGAAACCAGAATCAGAGCAATGAATGAAGACAAAAATGTATAACTGGAATCAAAGATGCAAGGGAGTTGGCAATCAGGACCTGAAGTTAAGGATATCTTTCCAATTTCGTAGAAACTTAAAAGGAATGGCTATCAGAAAGGCAAAAAGAAATGGGAATATTGTTACATGAGAACAAAAATTTCTTCCTACCATTAGTGAGGAAAAGGATACAGCAGTGGTTCTCATTGTCCAAAGGAAGAGACCTCTTATACAGTTTCAGGAGCAAGAAAGAGAACTGATCATTCATTCATGCTTTTATTGTGAACAGTCCCCCTACTCATCCAGTTCTAATTGCGTCTGCCATACCCTCCTTTGTCTTACCATCAGTCTTGGCAACAAACTGAATGTGAGCTAGTGGTTTCCTTTCAGAAATCTGCTAGTACAGATGAATATTTCAGCCAATAGGGCTTTTTTTATGACTGTGTGGCTTGGCTGCAGATGCCTTTTACAACCAAAACTTAAGTATCTCTGATGCACTTAATCTCCATCACCAGGAAAGCCAGTGCCAGTGAGTTCAGAGCCAGAATTTATCTTCCTGCAGTAGTCTCAACTGAGCTTACCTTAGCTGGGTATTCTTTAGTGATTCCCAAAATATCACTCATTATTTGGTAATAAGCAGTGCTTTGTACACGGATAAGGTAGAGTTAATGCCAAGTTCCGTAGTGGAACATTACTCATATTCCATAGAATCTAAGAAATTACAGATGGAAAAGACTTTTTAAGGTAATTTGGTTTTATGGTAACAAATAATAAATGGTTTAATAATAATGGTTAAATAATAAATAATATGGTTTTTAAGGTAATATGTTTTTTTTATTTTAATATTCATTACTATATATATATATATATATGTTTGCTGTAATACTTTTTCCAGGGTTTTGTCTAGTCCAGTCTTAAATGACTCGATTGACACCTCTCCTCTGAGAATATATTCCAATGTTTAGCAGTCCTTAGTCTTCAGAATTCTTCCTCTATATTCACTTTACCTTTGCTTTTTTTTCCTTGCCCTTTTACCATAGCTAAGTCGATCTTTCTGTTCTCTGATACATATTTGCCTCTGTTAAAATACTTGTAAATATTTTTCATGTTCCTTTAGGCATTTTTTTTTGTCTAAAGCTTGTATCATCTGCTTGAATTTCTATCTCTTCTGCTCTGAAATTTTGCTGTTGTTTTTCTGTTAAGTTTTATTGATTTGTTTATTATTTCTTCCATGGAGTTAAGGACTGCTCGGATTTTTTTGCACTGTGGCTGTCACTAACACAGGGTAAGAACAGCTGCCTGCAGCTCGTGGCATGGTTCTCAGCATAATAAAATAACATTATCACATTTGTCACTGCAGTTTATCACAAGCATATGCCTTCTTGCTTTCAGTTTCAAGCACATTTAATGCAAAATTTCTCCTCTGTGTGTTTCAATGTGTTTTCCTCTAAAATGGCCTTTATGGTATAATTCTGATGTCAGTCAGATCTTCTGTAGTAGGGCAATATGTATTCCCACATAAGAGCTACCACCCTTCAGCTCCCTGCATTCCTATGTAAGACTGACAAGGAGTAAAATGGCTTTCCTTTGCTTTCTGTACCAACTATGGCTTACTTTCATCCAGAATGGGGAGATCAGTACAGGTGAACCCATTGTGATAGTGAAGATTCCTGCTTTATCCCTTTTAAACATTCTGACACAAAGGTACTGAAAAACCACTTTTCTGAAGCTAGGAGATCCTTAGAGGAAAACAAAACACTAATCTTCAAAGAGTCCTCTAAAGCCTTTGAAAATAGATGCAGTGGTCTTGTATTTTTTTAGATATCTGAGGCTTTCAAAATAATATTTTGAAAGTGTTATGGTCCTTAAATGATTAATATCCATACTCTCTGTTATTAGTAGGAGTAAATGAGCTTGTTTTCTATGTGAGGACCAAGCCTATGCCTGCCAGTTATACAGGACTGAATGTGTAAAACTGCCAAAATCCTCTCACACATTTTTATTCTACATCACTCCTGGCTACAAGCTGTGCTGATTTACATTCGAACATTGGCAGAGAATGTTTGCCATAGGTTTCTGAGCAAGTCCAGAGGAGGATTTGATGTTCCCTTGGTCAACAGAAGCAAAAAAGCAGAGCTCAAGCAGTCTGGACTGCATTGTTTACAACATCCTGACACAGGTGATAAAAGAATGTTTTCCTATGAGAACGGAAACAATAGAACAGGTTCCTTACCCTTGGAAATGCTCAAAAGATGACTGGATGTGGCCTTGAGCCACTTGTTCTAGTTGAACCTTCTCTGAGCAGAGAGTTGGACTAGGTGAACTCCAGAAGTCCCTCCTAACTTCAGCTATTCAGTGATTCTGAACTCAAGACAGAAATAAGAGAGCTGAAGCACTGCCTTCTTTTAAATATGGGCTGTCAAAAACACAAAAACACAGCACCTAATGAAGGTTAACATATAAGTGTCAGATTTCATAAAAGAATTGTGGTGGTTTAGCCCTANCTCCTGCACAGGTTGCAGCCCTGCCCCGGCCCAGCTGCTGCCGTTATATCCCGAGCATGATGTCACATGGGATCGAACAGCCTGGCCACACCCCCCAGCGGCAGCTGGGGAGAGTTAATTCTATCCTGGCCAAATCCAGGACACCTGGCCAAACCCAGGACAAGAATACTAATCAACATTCCAGTTTTAATTGTATTTTTTTTAAAGAAAATCAAATTTCATCTCAAAGGTGAAATACTTCCAGCAAAGTTATGTAATATTCATTACCTAGCCAACAGTTATGAATAGCTTCAGTCTCCAGCCTTTCCTATGATACATTTTGGTGAAAAAAAAATAGGTTCTGTAGGAAAAGAGAATTCTGAAGTGTTTACCTACTGTTCTGTAATATTTCACTGTTCTATACAAAATTATTGTGTCAGATGAGATCTCTTTGTCTAACATAGTACTTGGCATTTTGATAAGTAATCAAGTTTTGATGTTGTGAGATGCTGAGCAGTTCCTAAAAGTACTCATCATCTTGATAGCTCATTCTGTGAAATAAGGTCTGAGCTCAGATTGCCCTATCATTAGAAACTAGAACCTGTTTAAAATCAGTCAGAAAACCCCAACTGATTCAACATGCAGCACGTATGAGCAATGTCTGAGGAGTTCCTCAATATTTTCTTGGGCAATGATGGCATTTCTAGGAAACAGGAGATTAGATGGAGTGCAACATTTCAAATAAAAGAAGAGAAAGGAATGCAGAGTTGGAGCAGCCTGATAGTAAATCACCTTTGCATGTTTCCTTCCATCTTTGTGATCTGTGTGTAGCACCATGCCTTGTCCTTAAACCACACAAAGAAGCACATCACGTCATGTCAAGCTTTCATCAATGCTTCAGTGTGGCTTTTTAAGCCAGGAAGGCAGTGAGAATAGTGCAGTCGGCACCTTCCCAGGGAGATAACCAAACTCTCCTGGTGTGTGCTCAGCTGCCAGCCAGGGAACAAGTCTTTATTTGACTCTTGCAATTGGAATCAGGTTAGTGGCTGTCAAACAAAACAGGGTCATCTTGGGGGAATATAGGTTTAACTAGCCCATATACAAAAAGAGAATGGTTATAGTTGCCAAATCCCTCCGTAGTGAAAACCTTCAAGTATCTGGAGTTGAATAACACCTTTTATAACATAATACTTGAACTGGAAAAAAGAACCTAAAATAAAAGTAATAAACTCTTATGACTTCTGTTTTGTGCCAATGGATTTATGGCATCAGAGTCTTTGACATAACATCTGTGTGTGCTGCCATTTGCCCTTTTAGTATTTTTCCAGCACTCCATAGGAAGAAGCACTTTGGAATTAATGGAAATGACAAATGGCTTCTGTACCATTTCTTTATTTTTGGAAAGGATATAAAACTGGAAAGATCCAGGCCATTGCCTAAAATGCATTAAGTCAATCGAGAATTTGCCTTGTTTGTGCAAACATGGAGGGACTTCAATCTTCTAAAATTTAAAGCAAGAACAGGCAATATACCTCCTATTTCAGTGGTAGAGCTTCACACCATTTCCTTTCACTGTGTTTGCATGTGAGCATGGAGGGGAGCATGATAGGAAACAGCATGAGAAATTACCTCTTCCTTAAAAACAATCAGTTGTTTGTAGGTAGCACAAAGAATTTTTGTGCCCCTATGTGTTACTCTCCTTAAGATTAATTTACCAGGAGGTAAAATCTCTCTCTGCAGTATGTATCCTCAACAACAGGCCCTTATTTGTATTCACCTTTCTTTTTAATAAGTGAACAAGCCCAACCTTCAGTTTAAGCTTTTGTCTTCTTCCAATTTAACACATGATGTTAGCTTTCAGGAAGACAATTTTGCTAAAATCTGTCAGGTTACAGTGGTTTGGACTATTAAAAATCTGAGGTTCCTGACTGTAAATGTAAGGCCTTGAAAATTCTACGTATTTAAAAATGAATGGCCTAGAAGTAAAAGGCCAAACCAGATAGGGTAGGTACTTTACGTATGGCACATAGAACAAAGGTTTATATTCACCTCCACTGATGTGAACTGATTGAGTGTTGAAATCTGGGAACCCTTCTCAATGCTTTACATAGTCTCTTAGCTGGTATCTTGTAAGCATCTTTGTTTAATGGAGTTTTATCTCATTGTTTTATTTTACTGATACTTGTTTATTTTGCTGACAACTGCTTTTAGTTGCTGAATGTGATGCTCATTTCACACAAGTGGTACCGTGCTCCTTCAAAATTCTAGGCTGCACCCGAAAATCTTTGTTAGAGAAGTATGAATAAAGAAGCTACACTCTTACTATATTTATTCACTGCCTATGACTGAGCATTTGGTTCAGGTGAGACCAACTCACCAAGCACTTCAAACCAGCATGTAGCTAAACCTGTGATTATCATCATATTCTTCTCATATACAAAACTTCTCAGTGAAGATGTAGTTTCCTCCTGGATTGTCACTACAGTTAATAAAATTAATCAGGGCAAACATAGATTCACGTGTGAGCTCATTAGAAATTACCCCTTCAATTACAAGTTTTTAATGTATCTTTTAGTCTCTGTCAGTGTGACATCTGTTGATGAATTTATTTTTCATACTGCTAATGTGCCAATCAGATCAGATACAGGTCTTAACTAAAAAGGGAAATCTGCAGAAATTAAGTGTATGAGCTCTTATGTGTTACTTTTGGTAGCCAGGCTTGCAAACATGGCAGAATTTATAACAAATCTCAACAAGGTCTTCTTCCCCACAGAAACGTATTGATTATGATAATTTCCTTTGCATCTTTACAATTGCTTTTGGAAATTCCAGGTTTATAATTTTGCCCCAAAGCAGTGGCAAGCTGCATTGCATAGAATGGCCTTGCTAACCCTTTTGCAAGTGGTGTCTAATTTTTTCCTACTTATTATCTGGATCTTACTTACTATACCAAGAATGCCATCTATGCACAAGACCAGAGGTTTGCCTTACAACTTAGAGGCATCCTCTTGACACTAAAGTATTATGCAGAAAAGATAGATGTCCAGTAGAAAAACTGTCGTAATCAAGTGGTGAAAATAAGTTTTACCAACACAGTTATCTTAAAGCCATTGATGATCAGTGTATATTTTTAAGCCACTTTATTTGAACTCCTCTGTATGCTAGTATAAATAGGAAATAGTGGAATGTACATGCATTATTGTGCTAAAAAATGCTTTCTCTGCAAGTTCAACTGTTCTGCATGCATTCATCTTTCTGCAGTGCATGAAGATCAGATAGGAATGTTCAAATATTTAGAGAAAGCACTGTATAGTATGTTTATAATGAAACATATTTTCTTCCTGTCCCACTTTTCTGCCATGATGGATGACTTCCCCCTTCCTAAGTATTCTAACCATGTGAGTTTATGTGTATAATAAATTTTTCTGGAACAGTAACCATCTGCTGATATGGAAATTGCAATTAAAGTCGTGACAGTGTTTTGAGAAAGATCCCCTTTGGGTGGGAACCTACACCTGCAAAAATACCCCACCTAATCAGAGAACACCCTACATCAATCTTTGATGTCAGTACTTTCCTCAGCTTAATGAGAATTTCCTTGTGCCTTGAGAATTTAAAGCACTTTGCATCTCAGGCTTGTTTTTTCCTGGAATGGATGTAGAACCAAAATCATTTAGACTTTCCAGAAAGCAGTAGTGTTACAAAAACTGGTGTCACGTGAGCCATATGTATGTAAGAGGAGACTGTGGGGAGAT
>WBNH01012821.1:0-123935 GCA_013401255.1 Urocolius indicus
GTTCTGCTGTTGGGCTGAGCGTTAAGCTGGGCACGGTGAGCATTTACATTGGGCATTGCTCGTTTTTCTTTGTCCTCTGGCCATCATTGTAACTGCCTACTCTTTGTGGTGTTCTATTAAACTGTCCTTATCTCAACCCAGAAAGTTCTAGAATCTCTTGGTTCTCCTCCCCATCCTGCTGAGTTGGGGAGGAGTGAGTAACTGGGTGGTTTGGTTATTTTTCAGTCCACCACACAAACCTATGCTTTTACTAACTTTTTTTCAAGTGTTGTGACATAAGTAGAATTTCATTTTACCATTTAGTTTTTGTAAAGTATTGTTACACAGTATATAGTGTATACAAAACCCCTTGTGTAACCTATGTGAATTCTGATGGTCTCTTCTTGTAAAATGTACAGCAGAAATTGTTAGTACATGTAACAGCTTAGTATTTTCTGTTTTCTGCACATAATAAAAACTTGTTTAATGTGGCGTGACAGCTGAGATCTCTTGCAAGTATATATTTTGAAGAATGAGATATGCTCTCTGCTCCTTTGCCCCTCATTTTGAATTGGTCCCAAATTCAACTTCTTTTCAGGAATAAGAACTAATTACTATGATGCTATGTTTTCAGTTTCCTGAGCATCTGTCTGGTTCTCCTAAAATGTCCCAAAGGTATTTACCACTTCCAGATCTTGCATCATTTCCTCTGTTCCTGGCAGGGCTTTCTTTAAAACTTAGCCCCTAAACACTACTTGGTAATGTTTCATCAGTTTTTCATTCACTCCTTGGCATGTGAAGACCTTAATTACATCCCTATGAACTTCTGGCATATGTCCAGATGCTGAGAAAAGAAACAGCAGCAAGTTCACTTAAACAACACCTCTAATTGAGAAGCAGCAGTGTGAAAAGTGGTAACTACCTTTTGCCTAGTAATTCTCTATTAGGAAACCATAGTGAGATGAATTCTGTTCAGGAAGGGCCTTGAAGCCCTAATGAGAAGTGAATTTGATCTAACAATATTTGGATCAGAGAGAATGTGTTTACAGTCTTCTTAACTTGTATATATAATGATAATTAGGTAGAGAACATAATGGTGAGCTCAAAATGTGTTGTACAAGAGTCTGATAATACATACAGAATCACAGTATCTTAAGGGTTGGAAGGGACCTCAAAAGATCATCTAGTCCAACCCTCCTTCACCTCATTCATCTAAACAAATGAATTTTGTCTGGCTTCTCTGTATGCTGGAAAAGTGAAATGAGCTTGTGATATTATTTATGAGTAAAACCATATTGATTGTACATATGAGATTCTCTTCAGACTTAATTTATATCAGTATCTGCAAAACCAGAAGACTTTAGGACGATGTAAAAACATGCTTCTTTCCTAGGCTCTGTAGAGCAGTGTTCACTTTGAAGGAAGAGAATGCTGGAGATTTTGAGTAACATGGGCTGTAATGATTCTGCTAATGTGACTTTAAGTAGCATGGATCTCCTTCAGTTTTGGAGGAACAATAGGTGTCACTGCAATCTTTGCCACAGACTGCAGGGAAGTATCTGTTTCAGCACTAGGAGCTCCTCCTCTCTCTTCTCATTCACCAATCATGGTGTCTGAGGGGCTGCTTCCCCCACGTTTTCTCTTTCCTCTCACAGGTGCTTGTGATGATTTTTACCCTTTCTGAAATTCGTTGTCACAGAGGCACTACCAGTGTCATGGACTCAGCTTTGGTCAATAGTAGGTCCTTTAGAGGTGACTGGATCTGGTTCTGTCTGACACAGGAGCAGCTTCTGCCATCTTCTCACAGAAGCAACTTCTGCGGCCCCAACTACTACCAAAATCTTGGCAAGTGAACTCAATATAGTTTATTTGAATTATGCAGTTTTGGGGAAATCAGAAATAGACTACTTTCCTGATGACAACTATGATCTGTGGATTGTCTGTGATAATAAACTGAAGTAAAAATCAGTTTCCATAACATTATTTTTCATCTGTGAATCTACTTTTGGCTCAGCAAGAAGAGCTAGAAGTACACACGTAAGCATCATACCACCTCACTGTGACTTCCTGTTTCTCATATATAGTAGTATGGCAGAAGTTAACATTCAAGGCAGAATTTCTGAGAAAATTTGATGAACTTTTGCAATAAATTTTTTTTTTTATTATTATTATTTTAAACTTTGATCATCCCAGGAGCTGAAATAATGAATACATCTGGAGAAGTTGTTGCTAATGAGTAGAGATTCATGCATTAATTTTTATTTAAATATACAATTATTTTTAAAATAGTTCATTTCCACGGTAAATATCCAAATACCATCACAACAGTTTTGCTGTGTGTCATGGTTTGACATGACAGCCTTTTCTGTAAGGGGGAAGGGGCTGCAAAGATGACTCCTGTAAGAAGTTGCTCAAAACTCTCCTCAGCTCTGAGCCAGACCCACTTCTGGGGCTGAGACAATTAGACACCTCCACAATCACTTTTTAAGAAGAAGCCAGAAGAGGAGGCTTCTTCCTCCTCCTTCTTCCTCTTTCTTCCTTCTTCTGTTCCTTCTTCTTCTGGCTGGTGGTGGTGTGAGGTGTAGGAACAGTGAGAGAAACAACCATGTGGACTCCAAGGTCAATGATGAAAGAGAGGAGGAGATGTGCTGGAGCAGAGACTCCCCTGCATTCTAGGGAGAGGACTGATGAAGCTGAGATTTATTTGCATTTCTTTAAAGAAATCGATGGTAGGGACTCATTTTGCTAAAGCTGGCCCTGGACCAGGGGCAGCAATTCACTTCATTAAAGGCCCCAAGCCAGTGACAGTAACTATGGTAGGAGGAGGCCATGTCCTGTGGGAGGGACCCAATCTCTTTGTTACAGACCTCAGGCCAGGGGCAATGATTCTCTTCATTAAAACTATGGCTGGAGCAGGTCATGTCCCAAGGAAGGGACCCAATATTCACAGAAGCTGTAACTGTGCGGATGAACCCATGACAAATGCACCAAGTGTCAGATTGTTGTGGTGCTACTGTGCTAGCTGGACCAAACCATAATACTGTGAGACTTCCAGGAGGAAGGCTACAGCTGTTTTCCTAACAGTACTTATAAGAATATTACATGTTATGAGTTTTCATGTAATTATGTAAAAATAACCTAGATAAAAATGAGAAGGGAATTGATGAAAGGTTGTTCTAAGCATCTATACAGATTAAATGGAGACATTTGTAAAAGTAATCATTAAGTCTACCCCCATATCTGGCCTCCCTGCAAATGATTACTTTGTGTAATTTTATTAATGTAGTTTAGTATATTTAAAAATAGATTTCCTTTGAAAACCAGTATACTAGTCAGTTACAAGGAATATTTTGTTCCTTCTGGAAGAAATTCCTACAATCACATGGATAATGGTGAACAAATTAGTAGAGACACTACCATTGAAGGAAAAGTATAGCTCCATTCAGTATGCTGACTTCCTAATTCTCTTCTGTGTCTCTGACTCCCACGTGAATATCATATAGAACATCACATTCCTAACATTGCATATTAATGATAACCTGTAATCACAGATCAGCAGAAAATGAAAGTAACTATTATATTTTAGTTCTACTATTACATTAGTGTGCTTAACTTACTGAAGATTACTGAAGAATAACTGCTTCAAAATTTCTGTTTATGAAGTATTTTCTGAAATTCTAATTTATCCTAAACTTTTAATTATGCCAATCTGTAAGCAGTTGGATTGGACCCATTGATGTTTTGATATCTGAAAAACAGATTCTTCTACCCAAGATGTTATCTAAAGTATCTTCACAGGCAATTAAGGGGAAGAAACAAAAAAAAGTATTTTAAGGAAAAAATTACTTATTTTAGACTTTTACTTCAGAATAAGATTTATTTTTAAATTTCAGATATTTAAAATTGTCAGAAAAAATAGTATTTCATCTGTAACAATATTTACTCTAAAATTCCTTGTACTCATAATTTAAAAAATATGTTTAATTTAGAAAAACAAACATATTCCAACAAAAGAAAAATAAACAGTTATTTTTCCCTAAAAAATGTACAATCCAGTCAGTTAAAGAGTGTGAGTGAAATTTTAAAGCAAGTTAGAACAATATCCCTTGGATATGAAACAGCTATTTCAACAGATTTTGCTAAGGTATTTATCAGTTGTGAACTTAGTAAGCAAAACAGTTAAGCATTTTTTGATGTAGACGAAACTATTACCATGAAAAGAGTTTACATTAAAAATGTTGTGTCTTGCTAGTGGTACAATTCATGAGCTCAAATGGATAGTTGGAAAGACCTGGTTGTCTAAGGACCGCATAAACTGAAGCCAGTATACTTCAGAAGCTATCAGCTGTTAGAAAACTTTAAGGAAAGTTCTGTGTGCTCTTAAAATAGAAATTAAAATTTGGTCATTCAGACTTCATAAAAAGATACCTATCTCAATTCGGATTTATGACTCAAAATAGGCTCTTCACTCTGGTAAGCCATCAACTGCCATATTTTCATCTGTAGTAGTTAACCTGCTGATGAAGTTAAATCTAAGGAATGAGGTGTTTTTTTTTTTTTTTTAAAGAAATCCTCTATTCTAAATGTTATCTGAGCCCAGATGACTCTATACCACAGCAAAATCAATGGATTATGATTGAGAGGTTTAATTTTGTGAGAGGTTTGATATATAGGCCATACTCTGAGAATGGGAAAGGATTTGCCAAAACATGGAAGTTCAGATTGTAGCCCATGGGAGAGAGACATGGGAATGAGGATATTTCCAAAAATTAGTGTGAATCTAGCACAGGACATGTCATTACCAACAGGATGCAGTCCCATGGGGACTGTGCAGTATGAGTCAAGTCTTATATCAATGCAGAATGTCCAGTCAACAAGTAGGGATAGCAGGAAGAAGATATGAAAGCAACGCAACCTATGGTGTGTATCTAAGGCTAATCCAGAAAGCGGGACATGAGACAAGATTACTTGTAAAATAAATCCCTAAGTCTAATCCGGAGATACAGCAGAAGACAAAGTGACATACAAAGTAGGCTTGGAGCCATCCAGGAATACCACTCAGGACAACAGAACGCAGAGTACAGTACACTGAAAACATTTTGTCTCAGAACTGAGGGCCCAGAACTTAAAAGACACTCTTTTAAAAGACACTCTTAAAAGGCCTACAGGCAAGAGAATGTGAGCAGGTAATCCTCTGAGGATTGTCAGGACACTGAAAGCCTAGTAATGATATAAGGGTTCTGAAAAATTACTACAAAAACCTGTATTATCTTTCAGGGAATAACTACAAGTTTATCTCAGAAAATGTAGATAGAGTGCAAAGTGTTTCCCATTTATTCAGATGCTTTGGGGGAAAACGTACATACCACAATTCCATTTGCAATCTGTGTCTGTTTTAGGTACATTGAAGCTGTATTTCCTCCATAATAAGAAATTTCCCAGTGACAAAGATATGGTCACCTTTGAAAGAGCTTTGGAGAATAGGAAGATGTATTTGGTATTTATTTTCCTGAAATTACTTTGTATTATTTACTCATACATTCTTCTGAGTAAAAACTAGACTTTTTATCTACGAATGCATGACCTAACAATTAGAGTAGAATCATTCTTATACTTTTCTTCACTCCATTGTGTCTTTCTGCCTAGACAAAACTTAATTATTCATGCAAATAGAAAGAATGAATATTTTCCAACACATGATTACAGTTGTTTTTAATGCAAAAAACTTTCTGGGAACGTTTTTGGTGTCATTGCAAAAACAGAAACAAAAGAGTCTGAATGTATGCTAAGTGTATTTCTTCAAACATTCAGATGAACATTCATAGAGATTGCTTTGTAAGGGTTTCTCTAGAGAAGCTGGTTTCAAAGCACATCAAACTCAATAGAAAAAAAATCTTTTTGGATCAGGCCCTATATTCTTTATTTGTTCATAAAATTATTTGTGCATTGTTTTAGTTACTGTAAAGAAAGTCACAGAGCAGACAAAGCTAAGAACGCAGCAGTTTGTTTATCACAGGCAAGATTTATATTAACCGATGCTACTAGCGAACAGAAGATATAGGCGGAATTTGGGACAGGTTAACATCTAATGCTACGAAACAACATAACGAGAGAAGGAAGATTTTTCTTTATTTTACTCTCTTTTTTTAATTAAAAAAACAAAACTATCCATTCCGAAAATGCATGACAGCATGCTTTTAAAGTCTCACTGAGATGTGTTTGAATTATGAGCTCAGATTATTAGTTGAAATCTTCTGCTTTTCCTTTTACCTTCCAAGTCTTTCTTTATCATCCAAGCATTTAAAAAAAAGAAATCAGAATCTATAGTGTCCCTGGTGAGTCATAAGTCTTCCTTTTTTCTTTGTCTCATCCTGAATTCTGAAACTGAAGACTAAATTCGAGACACATTTCTTTCATCCCTGCGATTTGGCCAAAGTGCTTGTATTGATTTTGCTTTGTAGTCATACCCAAAACATCTTTCAAAGTCTGGTGATACCCTAAGAACAGGATGCCTCTGTCATGATAAGATTTATCCTTTATTTTTTTGACCAAAAGCAAAAAAAAAGTATTTTCCCAATATACTGTTTACTTTCAAGAACCTGAAACTATGTATTCATTTTCTACCAAAAATAATATTTTAATGCAAATGCTAATCTACAGCTCTTTTTATAGAAGATATACTAACTCTATGACATCTCTGGTAAAGAATTGTTCCACCATTGGAAAAAAAAAAAAAGGTGAATTTGCTTGTTTGTACATATCAATTAAATCACGTATGCCCCTAGTCACTGTTCCCCTTCTGTTGGTAATTTTGCTGTTGAGTTAAAGTAGGAGTGTGTCTTGGGTGACTGGTCTGACAGAATACTACAAACAAATACATATTTCTTCTCATGACTGAAAAAGGACTCATAATACTCCTCCACATATAGTGGACACAACAGGTTTCTCCTTTCAATCTTCAATTAATGTTGGGTTGCATATTTAGGCTTATATTTTAGAGCCATCAAAAGCCTTAAAAATCATGGTTGGAATGAACACTACCTTTTCTCTCGTCTACCTCTCTCTCAGTTTCTAAAGTCTATTTGACAATATATTAATCCCATTGGCAGATGTCCAATACTGTTAGTTGGATAAAGATGTGTCTAATTTTCTAATGCACTACGTTTGAAAGCAGGCTGGATTTCTTTTTCTACTGAAAAATATGGACAAGAGGTCAATAAAATTTGATGCAGCAAAGAGAAAAATCATACTAATCATTCTTATTAGCTTTCCATAAAAATGTGTTATAAATAGGAGTGCTGAAATGCAACTAACAAAGGACTGAGAGCAGATACAGAACTGGAATAAAGTACCAGCAACAGAACCTGTAGTGTAAAAAAGATGGCCAGGCAGTTTTCATCTGTAGTGGAGGCATCCTTTTGCTGTTGTTATCTGGAAAAAAGAAGAACATAATATGGATTCAATTATAGAAATATAAAACTTGTTCATACTGTTAAATATTTCCTTATCATTTTTTCCTTATTTCTTTTTTAAATATAGTATTTTTGTCAAGAAGAATCTATTACCACCTTTTCTAGGCTTTGTTTTGTTTGTTTGTTTTATTACTAATGTATGTGTATTAAAACATCATGTATTACCTCTCGATTAAGGAGTTCATAGGTGTTGCAGTTCAACACAAGTGAATGTGTTATTTAAAGATGCTTTTGAAAGCAAATTATCGGGAAAAGGAATATATATGTGTAAATGTATGGGGAGGAAAACAAGTGTTGTATATAATGAGACTGAATGAAAAAGGAGCTTCTCCAGTTTACTTCTGACAAGGAATTAGTCCAACATTTTCTGCAAAAATGTAAGTTGTCTTTCTGTGGTACTTGTTTGTGATTCCTATTTAATACAGCACAGGATTAACTTTCTCATGAGCATAATCACCTGGCAACACATGCTTCATGGCCTACAGCAAATGTAGATTTTTTTTTTTCCACAATAATTTGTATGGTTCTAGTTGTTTTGCCTTACTTAGCATTAGTATAATTTTGTATTAAAACTCTTTATACTTCTTCAATCAATAGAGGTACATATAGCACCATCTAGAGATATAAAAGCAAATTTTTTAAAAGAAACTATCCGGCAACCAATACAAAAGATGACTTTGCAGTTTACAATTACTGCTCAAACTATTTTCAAATGATCAGCTGCAAGAAAATCAGCCACTCTTAATTGAAAGCAAATACATGTTTAGTGTTGATTCTCTGCAATACTTTTACAAAAACACACTGATTGAGCAGCTTCTGACTATAATTTGCATTCTATGGTAAATTATTAAAATAATGAGTAGATTACACAGTATTATAACAACATTCTTAAAAGCCTCACATGTTGAATAGAAATATTCTGTATTCTTTAAATAATATGTGGCATGAACACAGAAAATCAGACTGGTAAGAATATATATGTAGTGTAGTAAAACCACTCATTTAAATGCTAGTATTAAGATCTTTAAACATACACTCAGTGTAAGTGACATTAAAAGTATTTTACATTCCTGGAAGATTTTGGTGCTTTCATTTTCTAACAAAAAATGATGATATGGTTGAGGATTAGCCAATTTATATTGCAAGGATGATTCACAGTCATCTAGTTTTTTTCAGATGGAGAAATTAATCACTTGTATATTTATAAATCATGTCTACAGATACAGTACAATAATAGTAATTTTGACTCTGTAAGAAGTCTGTTTGCTTTATCTTATACTATAGTCAATGAAACCAGGAAAAGATACACAATATGGATTTTAAAGCTTTTTTATTTATCAATGAAGTGAGAACAGAACAAACTATTACCTTCTTTACCTCCCTTTAGCTGCTGATTTTCTTAACAGCTTCAGCCAGGACATTTCAGAAGAAAAGTAAAATAGCCAGTTTATAAAAATAAAAAATCAAAAGTTATTAAACAAAATAAAAAATTATAAAATTTTACCTTCAGGTTGAAGTGCTATTTTTCTACTTCTCTGATGTTTTTAGCTGTGTTCAATTAGAAAAAAAACACAAAATAAATTAATTTTAATATAATAATAATTAAAAAGTCTCAAAGTACTTATATACTCATATACAAACAAAACAAAATGCAATGAAATAAGTCATATTATAAGTGTAAAATGAGCACACATCATTAGACCCTAGACAATATCCAGGAAGAAAAATCAATGCTAAAATTTTAATAATAATAAAATCTATTAAAATAGTTCAAAATGTTGCAAGAAAATGGAAAAGAGCTAATGACTGTATTTCTCTAAGTCAACAGTTATCTCCTGTAAGCAACAGATAAGAAAAGAAATTTGCTAGAAGAGCTGAAAAGTGATATGTGTGAAAAGTGTATATGAAGGTCAGATACAGATTGCTGGTGTTTTATTTATTACTTCAAGAATTTTTTAAAAAAAAATATTCATAATATTGACATTATTGACCCAAACACACAGCAGAGCACTAGCAAAGAGTGAAGAACAATGCTTTGGAATGAATATTATCACCTTGATTATATCCAATATTACTTCATGCTATATACTTGAAGGTAATTTACTTTCTTGTATTTTAATCTTTGACCCCTATTTAATGACATTACTGAGATTCTCAAGAATAGCTTCCAATCATTAATATGATCACAGAATTTATTTAGAAAAGCTTGAGAAACAGTAAATGTAAATTTTATTTATCTTGAACTAGATTATTTTGTCTTGATTCAAGTATTTTGGGACACATGTTTGAGGCAAGAAACTCACTAAAATTAATGAAGAAGAGAGTAACAGAATCTGTTTTATGAGTAGGGTGATGCTTATTCATTTAGGCTTTTATCCTAGGAGAAAACAACTCCAAAGAGTCATTCAGAGATTAATTTAAGATGAAGAATCTTCCAGAAGAGTCAATCAATTCCTCTGCCTTATGTTTTCTCTGCTCCCCTCTCTCTGTCAAGGAATGTAGAGCACGTGTATATATATTACAAATCTAGACTGAGGTCAGGTCAATCACACTTATTAACAGATTCCTGACTTTTCAAGACTGTTTTATCTTGTTTTTCATGAAAACATGAATTGGTAGTAGACTAACCTCCACTAGATTTAATGAAAATCATTTGATATCTGCATTAAGGAAAAATAAGCAATCCTAAGGATTCCTAATATTAGGTAGAATATTAACTATGTATCTATTTTTAGTATCTAAAATCTAAGAAAAGTAAAATATTAGCTTTACCAAAATAAAAGCATATTTAGCTTTGATTCTAAGGTGAATTTTTAAAAGGAAAAAAGTCTTGGAATAATACTACTTCCTTTTTAAAAATGCAAGCTAAACACTAATATATAGACTGGTTTTTTTAAGCTTTTTAGGTTGATCACATGCAGTAAACATTAGCAAACATATGAAAAGGTACAAAAAGTGTTTTCTCTAATAATCTGTCTTATAATTTTCAAAGATGGAATACAACAAAGAATATAAATAAAAGATACTCTTTGACCTCCCTTTGGAGCACAGAAGTGTTGTGTACAGAACATATCAGTATGCAGCTACAGCAGGCCTCATTAGTTTACCATCTGCCATGGCGGATAGATGCTAAAATGTTGTTTTTGCAAGGTTCATTGAACAGTAAAATTATAATATTTTTTTAAAATGTATTTTAAGTAAAAATCCCTTGAAAGAAAACAGCTGCCAAATGATGACTGAGGCTGTGATCCCATTAAAAAGAAGAGACATCAAACAAATAGATGAAATATGAAAACAGTTATATTAGCCTTAGCTCCTCCATGTAAGAATGCTAAGTGGCCATAGAGATGAATGAGGTAACCTTTTCAATAAGTTGACATTTTCTACAAGGCAATATTTAAATGACACACAACAAAATATGTTTCATTCTAGCTGTTTCTGTTCCAGTACATCTTCACTGGCTAACAGATAAATTATTGGAACTGTCAAGGAAACTACAGTCCTGTTTCATTAAAAAAAACACACTGGACTACTTGTATTTATCATCAGTTGCAGGACTTTATACATGAAGAAAGGAAAACTAATAACTAAAAGGAGTTTTGTGAGTTTGGATAGTTGTCTAAAAACTGTAAAATAGTTTTGAAAACTTTTTTAAATACAAAAATATGTCACTTTTTTTTCACTTTATTAATTTGTAAAAATTTTGTATCCTCGAACAACATTTTATCTTTTGAAGCAACTATATAATGGAGTTTCGTTGACTTGCCAAAAAGTGACAAATGTGGCCACCTATCTTTTTCAGTTGCTAACATATGAATAGCAATTTTTTTGGACAGTCTATCGTTAGCATGGATTGGGATAACTCTTAGAAATTTTAGAAGTATGTTGAAGAGGGAATCTCCTATTATATTTATGAGAAACCTACCTGGACAATCTTCCAAAGAGATCATTCAAAGCAGAAGATAGAAATAATGATAAAATAAAATGTAATCATGTCACATATATATAATAAAAATCAGAATTTTATAAAGGTAACAGAACAGCTTTTCATACTTTTTTTTTCACATACTGTATTTTCAGTAAACTGCTTTTAGTAAAAATATACACTTTTGTCTGTCTCTTTCTGCCTCTGATAGTTTCCAAAACCAAATTCTTCTCTGCCTACCTCCTTTCTTCCTGCTACAGTCAACATATATACTTAGTCTGTGTTCCCTACTATGTCGATACAAGAAAAAACTACCTAAATAATTTTAGAGCTTTATTAACTTTCTCAGATGGTTAATGTCTATGTTTGAGGACATCATGGAGTTTTCAGAATATGGTAAGAGCTATTCTAACACACTGAGTAGATTTTTTAAGTACCTTTTGACAAATCTCATAGATACTATATATGATATTGATATAACCACAAGCATGAAATATAAAGTTTCATTGTGACTTTTACAAGATTATTCACACAAAATGGATTAAGATAGAGTGCAACCAAATTGTTATCTGATACACTTGAATTATTTCATTTTTTTCTCTAATTTATTACTTGAAAGTGTTACTTTACATGTTAAATGAATCACATTATAATTATGTAATCTCTGGATATTGAGATGTAAAAAGAACACATAAGGAATGGTAGGGAACAATTTCAGATGTCAAAAAAAGCATTAAGAAAGCACGTTCAAAAATCCTAGCAAAGATATTCTTTTCTTTTCTCATCCTTTTAAATAAGTTCTCTATAAGACAGACATTCGGACTGGAATACATCTAATTTAATTTAGAGTATAATGAGTGTTTAGAAATTCCTTCTTTTTCCAAGTATTGAAAAAGTATGGATTAAATCTCTAATTTTAAATTTTAAATCAGGAAATATTGATTAATTTTAATAGCAGACATTATCTATTTTGTTTCCAGTGAAACATGCTATGACTGAAGCTTAAGGAACAGCCTGAAACATTAGAGAAAGAACACATAAAGAGAAATAAATACACTGCACAATACCTGACAAGGTACATACCACATGACATCAAGTAACAGTAAACTAGTGGGGAGAGAGATTTTAGAAGTAAAAAGCATGACTGAAAGACAACTAGGAGTAATTTTATTGTAATTTTATTTTGTGTTCTCTTCCTGAAAACAAACACAGCTCAGCAAGTCAGGTCCATTAAATTTTTAGACCATATATTTTCATTAAGGATGTGTCTGTGTCCTATCCTATTTGGTGGACAAGGATGAGGTTAACTTTTCAATTTTCTGTGAGGTAACCATGAGCAATAACAATTACTCAAGTAGTTCAAACAAATCACAAATTTAATCAAAACTCATCAGAATTGCAAAAGATAGTGACTTGGCAAAGCTTGTAATGATATTATTTTCTATGTGAAATCAATGGAATTTACAAAATATAGCAGTGTGGCAAAACTTATAATTATGTTATTCTTGTGTATCAAAAAAAAACCAAACCCAAAAAAACAGAGAGAGAAGAGGAAAAAGAGAGAGTAATAACTGAGAGATAGGAAAAAGAAAAGATATCACCACCCTTGGATCTGGCAATGGTCTGTCATAGGTGGGATCCTGAAGTCATTGGCATGCCAATATACACTCAGAAAAAAGGTATTTTGCTGCATATTTTTGCAAATATGGGTGCTAGGTAGTAATCCACAAAGCTAGAACACTATGCCAGTACCTTCTCTGCTGAATTTATACATATATTCAATATTCATCATATTTTATAAGCTAATAAATATATATTGTTATTCTATTTAGTGATTAGTTAGTAGTTCTTCCCTAACATGTAAATGAGTGTGTATGCTTAATTCACTTCCTCTGCTCTTCTTTTGTGCCTAGGAGATATATATACATATATATATATAGAGAGAGAGAGAGTAGATGGTCTCTGAGTCACCTTTATCTTTTCCTCCAGTTATTAACTGTTTGAAGTTAGCAAACTTCATGCTAATTAGGCAGCCATCCAGGCTCTGGTGCCTTCTGAGAAAAGAGATTCTCTCCTTAACAATCTCTAGTTGCTCTTCAAGGATACAAAATAGTCAGGTTCACATAATGAAGCCATTGATTTACGGTCATTATAACCTAAACAGTGTTACTATATGCTCAGCATTAACTTCTTTTAACCACCAGAGTCTTGTTTCTCAAGACATTCAGTTCACTGTGAAACGGGAGTAGACTCACAAGATAATGCTGCTGGCTTCATAGGTGCCCTCTGCTGTCTTTATTTACTTTTCTTAACTGGTGGCTTTGAAAATGGGTACTTGTAACAATCACTCCTTTTGTTTCACAACTGGTGGATAGTTGGACTTCTACATCTGAATATGACAGCTTGTACAGATTCAGATTTCTGAAAACTGAATGAAACTAAAAATTAATAAATAACATGTTCCAAGTTCATTCATAATTTTGAAAGCATAGTTTTTATAAAGTTTTTTTTTTTTATAGTATTATTTTTCACCTTCATAGAACAGCAGATATCTAATTGCTGAGAAGAGCAGGTAGCACTATAAACAACCGATGGAGAAGACAGAATATTGCTATTGACTTCAGTAAAACTAGCTATTTTCTACCAATGTTACATATTAACTAAAAAGATTAATGCTTTCCTTTAGACACTCATCACTGAACAACAAGATGGGCTCAGGGTTGCTAACAGAACTCAACACTAAAAATAATATTGAATATGAGCATGATGTGACCTGCAAGTTCATCTATTCCCGATTTTACAGATACTCCATTTCATTTGTATCATTCAGAAATGGATGAAATAGTAGTTTTTATGATAACTTATAGGGAAGCTACTAACTAATTTTGTGTGACATAATTGTTATTTAATAGCTATAGCTGTCCTATTACAGGAAAATGCAATCTTAACAGCATAGACCTTACAAGTTACTGTGACAATGTGCCATTATTTAGACCAGAAGTAGTGACTTGTACTTGCACTCATCCTAACTGCTCATGGACCATAGTATGACACCTTTTAAAAAGTAGAATAAATAACAACATGTGTGGAAGGGTATCTCATACCTTTAATGCAGTAACACCTTGTGAATTTAACTATTTCAGTTAATAGGTGCACTTAATATAAAACTGAAATTAAATATGCAGCAAGCTACAATATGTAAGAATTTCAGTCTTAAAGTATAACCCTCATCACAAATAGTCATCATAATGTCACCATAACTTTCATAGGAAATAATCTATCCTAAATGTTATAATGCTATACTAAGAATAGAAAAAAATTTAATAATTATTTACTATGTAATTGTAGTATTTTCTAAAAAAAATAGGCCATTGTTACTCTAATCACTTAACAAACACAATCCAAATTATGTTAGGTGTCTCAAAGAGTTTACATAGTAGTTTAAAATTAATATTGAAGAAACACATTCAAGAGATGAAAGACTGAGGAGGAAAAATGAGAGAGCTAACGTGGACAAACTGCTGCTGATTGACTGTCATTAGTATAGTGAATTCCCAAAAAGTTTGAAATAGAAGCAATCTGTGGTAAAGATAGAGTACCTGTCAAGTTGATCTGTACCTCTTCATTATCATTGATTCTCTACAAGTTCTTTTATCATCCTGCTGAAGTTTTGTTGCCAATAGAATATTTCAATGGCTGTCTAGTATTGCTAGGAGCATAGGTCTAAAAAACTTTAATGAAGTATTTAGCAAAGCTGACTCACCTTGTAAGTGGCCAGTCTAACAAAGGAAATCTGTAGTTTTTTAAACCACGTATATAGTTGATGAAAGGATAGATTTACATTAGCACTTCCTATAAAAATGTGCAGATCACTTTTCCCAATCAGGTCTTCACAGATGAGCAGCCATCATTTTCAGAGTGTAACAGATTTCACTACTTATCACTAAGGTACAAGATGTAAACACATGTGTGCATGAACAGTAGACTACTGTCAAACTCCTACTCAAAGGTATCAGCTTTTTAAAAGGTTACCTGTCCATCACCTTTGCAACCCATCATAGCGTCTTAATGAATAAAACTAGACAAAAAACGACACTCAACTGCAGTAAATACAGGATACATAATGAACTCTCTGCAGTTAGAAAAGCGTGGAAAAGAAGATCTACATTGCTGCACTTGAACAAACCAATGCTTCTCATAAAGCTATTGTATCACTAATGATAAAGTGGTGACAAGAAAGTTAACACCTATAGAAAAAACTACAGTTTCTTATAATAATGGAATTTTGCCCAGTTCAGTTTCTGTATGGGTCAACAGGTACTTTAAACTGTTGTATTACATTTTTAAAACCTAATAGCTGCTTTCCACCTCGTCGGGAGAATGATTTCAGATGGAGATAATTTCTCCCCCTTTTCCATCTTGCAGCTCTAGTAAGTCTTTACTGCAAGGTAAATATACATCCTTTTGTGTAGGGAGGCTTTGCAGAGGATAAAGATAGCAGAGATGGGGTGGAAGCTTCTTAATTGCAAACTCTGCCAATACACATTTTGTCTAACTGAATGGTAAATGTATAATAGCAAGACAAAGTTTGAAAGGAAATGTCGTATCTTTCGTCAGTCTAACAGACATAGCTTCTGAAATCCAGCTAAAGTTCCCAGCTTACTAGCTCTTCCAGGTCTGATATAGAGGTCACAATCTTTAAACTAAACACTGGGAAAAAAAAACCCTGGGTATTATTATTATCTTTCTGATTCATGGGGCTATGTGAAATTTTCCTTTTATGCCTCATCAGTTTTTAATTTTGCTCTTTCAATTTCCTAAATTATATTTAATATCACTGTGCTCCATGTTGTTTACTATGCATATTCTCTCTGTTAACTATCCACTTTTGTAATTTATTTTTGTTCTCTATGATTCCTATTTGGCTTCTGGCAACCTTGGAAAAGTCACAGCACGTCCTGAAGTTCTGTCGATGTTGATAATATGTTGTTTTCTTCATTATCATTTCTGCAATTTAGAAATTACATTCAAATATGTATATTTCTCTTACATATATCTACTCACATCTCTCTCCACAATATTGTTTACTAAAAATCTAATTTTTTAGGTTGCATGTGCCAAAGATAACACTAAGTAAGTATCACAATACCAGAATTCAAATCCAGGAGTAGTCTTCTGTTGCAGACCCTACAGTTCATTAGAAGAATCTGTAGCAAAACTTTTGCTACATATGCTCATACATTTAAAATGTGAGGCTTTATATTTTTTCCTTTATTATTGCCAGTTATCTACACTTATTTGTTCCTTAGATGTCCCTTGTATGGCATAACCTCAACATTTCTGCCTCTCCTAAATATATCTGTTTCATAGCAGGCTGAATAGTCCATTGATGCCAAAGCCTCAATTTCTTCCTATTCAGGCTTTCTATCACAGTTGTTCTGATTCCATGCCAAAGCCAATACATTCTACATTACATTCTGTGCACTGTCTTTTTGTCCACAACTTCATGAAAATCTGTGAACTGGTACTTGGCTCCTAGTGGTAAATGACTTAAGGATGTTCAGTATTTTGTTCTACTCGGTTTCAAATCTGTCTATATGCGACCTGATTCACATTAAGTGGAAGTTCCACAAATGAAACAAAGGGAAAAATAAGAAACATCTGCTCAGAGAAAGAAGTTCTACAACATATAGAGATGGGAATTTGTTGTAACTGCAACATTTTCTTGCAAGGGTAAGCAAAGTTGGGATAGGAAGTTATAAAAAAATAACGTGCATAAGCAAACTTCAGTAGTAATATATTTTTGTGATAGATAACAAAACAAACCCAATTATTTAGATACTTCAGAGAAAAAGGGAAGATAAAAGGAAAGGTAAGGGCTCTAATTATCAGAAAAGAAATACACTGGAGGGGAAAAAAGTAGAATTTCTAAGTACTTGCTCTGCTTCAGTTCACTCAAAAGGACTCTTGTGTAAAATGATTAATTATACTGTGAGTAGATGAACAACATAAGAGAACAGACATCAATACCGTTAAAGAGCAAATGAGAAAATACCTGGACCAAAATAATATTTTGAATCACTAGGGCCAGATTAAATCAAAATAAAAAAAATTTGTAGAGTTCAAAAAAAGCTTATATATTAGACAGAAGAAATGTCATAAATGTGATCTCACTTGCCTAATAAACTTATTTGCTTGAATAATCCAGGATATTGTTGTGCATTACAACCATTTGGAATGAAAAATCTGTATTCCCACAGCCCATTAAAACCAGATGGCATCTATGCCAAAATACTTCAGAAAGCAGAAAAAATTATCTCTCTTTAAATACTTTAGAAGTGTCATACTTCTAATAATCTTTAATGAAACAACCTTGCCAATATTTGACCAAATTATCGAAAATGATATGTTGAGTTTGTATGGAATCTTTACTGGTAAGAGGGGAGGGGCTGCAGTACTGACCCTTGTAAGAAATTTCCTGAAACTTTCTCCAGATCTGTCAGACCCACCTGTAGGACTAAGCCAATTGAGTGCCTCTGCAGTCAGTTTTTTAAGGTGAAAGTGAAAGAGAGGGGTTGGAGGTGGTGGAAGGAGCAGGATAAGAAAAGCTACCACGCAGACCGCAAGGTCAGCAAAGTAGGAGAGGAAGAGGTGCCATGGAGGACTCCACACCACAGATAGTGGATATGCCCACAGGGGCTGTGACTGTGGGGAGGTGGCATTGGAACAGAATGTGCCTGGAGTCGTGCTGCAGCAGAGAAGACTCATAATGGAGGAATTTGTGAGGAGCTACAGCCCTTGGGAAGGACTCATGCTGGAAAGATTAATTAAGAACTGTTTCCAATAGAAAGGGACAACACTTTGAAGTAAAGGGAGAGTGCAAAGAGTCCTCTTCCTCTGAAAGAAGTGATAGAGACTGTGATGGACTGACTGCAACCCTTATTCCCTGTCCTCTTGCTCTGCTCAGGGGAAAGGATGTAGAGATATCGAGAGCAGGGAATTGAGCCTGGGAATAGAAGAGGAGTGAGAGAAGGAGTTTTAAAAGGGCTGGTTGTGCTCTTCCTATAGTCCTGTTCTGGATTTGTTGTTTCATTTTGAGTTTGTTTTGTTGTTTTGTTTTTTGGGGTTTTTCTCCCCCTCTCTGTCCTGTTGCTTGTTGATAGTGGATTAAACTGATCTTATTTTCTTCCCTAAGTAGTAAAGTCTGTTTTTCTCAAAATGGTAGTTGTCACTCCCTGTCCTTTTCTCAATCCACAAGGTGTATGGTTATCTTATCTCCTCTCATCTCACTGCAGCCTTCAGCATCCTACCATGGCAGGTAGGGGTGTGCTGAGGAATGAGTGGCTCCACGGTGCTTAAGTTGCTCGCTGAGGTTAAAACACGACGTCAGTGCAAGTAAAATATCTTATACCAAAAACTTTGATCTGTGTAGGATAATCTACTATATACAGAGAAGTAATATTTTCAAACAAATTGTTGTGAGTCAATAAGGATTGAACTGGAGGATAACAGTATCAGAGAAAGAGTCAAGTGAATGGCAAGGAACATATTGACTTTGACCACTGAATAACAAACACACTCCGGTATCTTTACCAGCAAAGGCAGTCTTTAATTTTTCAAAACTTTCTCTCTATGTTTTATCATGTCTGCTTGGTGAAAATCAGCTTCTCAACATTGTTAGATGTATTGTTAGATGTGGACATCCAAAATAATATTACATAGTTGAATTGCTGAATCAATGAGAACAGAAACATTAGAGACTTTTCATCTTACAGTAGCATGCCCTGTGAAAGCCAGTAGTAGTTTTCTCTAGCCAACAAGATCCAAGCTCTGCAGTGCCTGAAGGTCAGTATGAAGAGGAATAATCTGGTTTTGGCACTGCTTATGGGTCTTTCATAGTTAAGCACAAGGTAGCTTTTAGAATAAACAGTATATTGATTTGAATGTGTGGATTTCACAGGGATTCATCTTTTAAGCAATTTCAGGAAACATTTTACCGAATACATGGAACATTAGTTTGGATGGCATATATGAAGAGCATAGACAGAGTCTGCAGGATTCTGTCAGAGAACAAAGGCAGATGTGTGAAAGAGCGCATAGCAATATTTGAATGCAAATAAGAAGGTTGGAAGATTGCCTATCAAAAAATGTTGCAGTGGGTATTTAGGACTGATAGTGGAGAGCAGATGGGTTTTGACAAAGGAGCAGACGGATTTTTGGTTGATATGAGAAGAGAGCTGTCAAAGTACCAGCTGTGGTTGAGAAGGAAAGATTAACTAATTGTCTGTGCCCTTTTTTGGCAGATGTCAAGTTCTGCTATCTTTAAACAGGCTTCATTCCATGAGAATCCACAGAGGAAGGCATTCTTTGAAAAAGAAGTTGGGCTATTCTTCACCTTGTACAGCAAAAAAGCAGTTGTCTTTTCCAAATAGGTAGAGACAAATGTAGGATGAATGGTGAACTGGGCTACATGAATCTTTACTGGGTATTTCCCACAGGACGTTAGATAATTAAGCTGCAGTTTACTTTGTATCTTGCCTTTATGAATTTGCAGGGTGCTCATATTTGCTAGTAGCCCACGAGACAAAATACTAAAAGGCATTTTTATAACAATAGACACCTAGTTTCTTGAACAAGTGGTGTTTAAGTAGCGGGAAAAAATAATAGAATAATGAGAGCAAAGTGAAATTGAATAACATCACAATTTCACCTTTCTATAGCCAATTATGTCATTCAGTGAGGTAACAATTAAATAACTAAGAATCTATTCAGGAAAACAGATAGGAGACCATTCTCAAATGGAGAATAACTCTACAAAAAGGCTTAAAAATTAATTTAGTTCAGCACTTATGTCAAGATTCAACTACATCTTTTTCCCTTTTTCAGCTTGTAGAAAACTGATAACTAAAGCTTTCATGGAAAGATCAAACACTATTAAGACTATGAGCCAAAATAATATCAAAATTTCTGACTTTTTCTTTGTGCATCTACTATAAAAATGAGACAGATACAATGTTCTAGTTGTAAACATATCTTTCTAAAATCAAGCTGAGAGCAAGACATGAAGTATATCGTGCATAGTGTTGTAGTCAGATAAGAAGTGTGCTTTTCAAGTGAATACCCCAGGAGTTCCCATGTATAAATGATCTATATTAGCAAATACTGCAGGACACCTAAGAATTAGCCTGATTCAAGTGCTTTGAGGAAGAACCAACAAGAGAAAACAAAGGACTAAGGGTATAAAAGAAGTTTAGCTGTATGTAAGCAGGTTACTGGTCAGTACACTTGTCTGGCCACATCCTACACCTAATCAGCACAGTCTGTCCCATGATCTTGTTAAATTCCATATCTAATTATTTTCCTAAACTCCTTTCTAGTTCCTATGTGATCTAATCTAGGTGGACCTGCTTCTGCAGGGGGGTTGGACTAGATGATTTCTAAAGGTCCCTTCCAACCCCCATCATTCTATGATTCATTCTATAATTCTATTATTTGATTGGATGTAGCAAAATGACCATAGTAAGTGTCTATATTTTTATCTGCTTCTTCATAGGATAATATAGCCTTAAAAAAACTGTCACTGAACATCCTTAAAATGAAATTAATTTTGTCACAAAAATATTTTGTTGAATCATAAAATAAATCTGAGCACATTAAATTAATTTTCTACTGAGATTCACACCATCAAAATATTTTTATGAGAACAAAATTAGTGTGGATAGAGCCAAAGGGAATTAGTGACTAAATAATGACAGCACTTAAAGCATATCTTTCTCTCTACTAACTCAGATACAATTACAATCGTACTTATTTTTAATATGTTTCAATTTATTTTCATGTTTTAAAAACATTACTATGATTTTATATGACTTCTGAGGGAATCCAGTAATAAGACTAGTGTTTAAAGCACTTTCTTTTAGTTACGTTATTAAGAACACAAAATGTTATCAGTTCTACCATTACAAAAATTTTCCGTTTCAGTAAATTTACTTGAGTGAGTGAAGTGGCTTTATTGTGGTGGTTTTAATTAAGTTATTCCACAGTCTGTTCCAGACTTCAAACTGGCTACTTGACTATAGTTAGTGTGGCCCATAGTTTAACTGAGCAGGGTTTAGAAGTTCCATTCATGTTTTTTTACTCAGGTTTTTAAGCATCAGTTTGAAGTCTTACTGTTAAACATAACACAAATCAGGAAGCCCAAGAAATAATAACAACTCACAAAACAAAAACAGAGACACAGAAACAATATACACAAACATAAGCCCTCCCCCCGGCGGCTCCCCCACCCCAATGGTGTCCTCTGTGAAAAGCTGCATGAAGTTCCCCCAGCGTTATGTCAGATCCACCTCTGGCCTAGGCTGAGGCAGTCAGGTGCTTCTGTGATAACACATTGAAGAAACAAAATATACAGCAGGAGAAGGAGGTGGAAGTGAGATGAGAGAAAAGATTGTGCAGACACCAAGGTGAGAAAGTGTGCTGGATTTGGCCAGGATAGAATTAACTCTCCCCAGCTGCTGCTGGGGGGCGTGGCCAGACAATCCCATGTGACATCACGCTCGGAATATAAGGGCAGCAGCTGGGCCGGGGTGGTGCTGTGGCCAGTGTGGGAACTGCTGTTCTGCCATCGGGCTGAGCGCGGTGAGCAGTTACACTGGGCATTGCTCATTTTTCTTTGGCCATCATTGTAACTGCCTACTCATTGTGGGGTTCTATTAAACTGTCCTTATCTCAACCCAGAAAGTTCTACAACTCTCTCTTGATTCTCCTCCCCATCCTGCTGAGTTGGGAAGGAGTAACTGAGTGGTTTGGTTATTGTTCAGTTAGGGCTAAACCACCACAGTAAGTAAGAAGGGCAGAAGGTGAGCTAAAGCATAGTCACCTCTATCCTGGGCTGAGATGGCAGGCTGTTCCCTTACAACTCATGGAGGATAATGCTGGAGTTGAGATCTGCCTGAAATGTGTGGTATCAGAACAGGTAGCAGCACGTGCAGAAAGCTGTAACTCTGTGGGAAGCACACACTGGACAGTCTGATCCTAAAGGAATGCAGCCCGTAGAATAGACCATCCATGCTGTACGAGTTCATGACAAGCTGCAACCCATAGAAGGATTCACATTGTATAGGTTTGTGGAGGACTGTCTCGTGTGGGAGGAATCCAACACCAGAGCAAGGGAAGAGTATGAGAAGATCTGAATGTAAAACCAGAAGCAAAGCTGAGTCTGGGAAGAATTGAGGGGATGGAGGAAAAGTGTCATTTTTAAGATCTGTTGTTTTTTCCTCATAGTCCTGCTCTCATTTTAGTTGATAACAGATTCAACTGACTGGTTTTTTTTTCCTTGAGTCTGTTTTGCCCATATTCATAATTGATGAGTGATTCTTCCCTGTCCTTTCCTCCACCCACAAGGGCTTCGCTGTATTTTCTCCTTCCTATCACAATACTGTGGATGAGGAGTGAGTGAGTGAGCCAAGTGTCTGTGTGATAACATTGTTGCCAGCTGAGCTTAAACCATGGCACTGACCATTTAAAAATACATACTAAATCAATTAAGTAATACATTTCTCACATATTTGAAAAGGAAAAGATATTGGTGAAATCTTGATTTATTTGTTTAAACTCAATTTACCTCATTTCCTCCTTTATTTAATCTGATTAATCTTTTTTAGTCATTTAAATAAAGTATTCTGAATGTAAATTGCCTGAAAATGAACAAATGCCTAGTTATGACAATGCCCAATTTATCTCATGAATACCTGGTTTATATTTAAAGATGGCTCATGGTTTTTTAATTTTAAAAAATATTTGTAAAGTTTTTAAGCTCTAAAAAGATTGTCATTAAATACAGAAACAAACTTCAACAATCTGACAAAACTCCTAGAAGACCTTTGAAGGCATGGTTATAGATTCATATATGCTACTATATAACTGTAAATTTTATCTATTCTTTTGTAACAAACCATCTGTGCTGCTCAAGTAAATAATCAAATAAATTAATAATCTTTGTATAATCTTTGAAGCTACAGACAACCCTTTAAAATACAATTCTATCACAATTTGGCTATAAACGTACTAATTTGTTCAGAAATTTCACTCCTAATTGTATAGTATGAACTATAAATCTAAACAACAATACGAATATGATGAAAGAATGTTTCTGCTCTTTATGTGTGTTCCTCATACCAATGAACTAAATCAGGAATAAGGCAAATCCACCATGACAGAAATATATCTTCATAAACTTACATAATTGGAATGTTGAAATAGATTCTTATTGTTTCCTCTTATAAAGTGAAACATGAGTTAGTGTTTAAGTATATATATTATAATATATATACAAAAATAACATAAAAATATTCAATCGATAATAACATCAATAATGCAACTATTTCACTTGTACTACTATTGTTACTACTAATATTATTATTACTCATTTTGTTATTATTATTCTTTCATATAATATGTATACAAATACTGTTTCCACAGAATAAAAAAGAATATCAAATGAAATTTATAATGTTGAGAAAGAGGATTCCAAAAGTAATTACTGGCTGTCTTAAATGGTTTACATCTGTCCTTATCTTTCTGGTTACTTTGTTTACAACACTTATTGAAAGAAAGATTTGAAGCAATGATGATTTATCCATTTTTTAGGGTGCTTACATACAGTAAACTCAGTACCAACTTTTTAAGTATTTGTAACATATTGCAAAATATATAAAATGTAATTCTTGGCTACCTTAAATGGCTGTTTTTGTTAAGTGTTACACTTTAATCAGTTCTGTACAGAGTAAGATAGGGAGTGTTATGTTATGCATAACTACTTTTTCTTATACACAGCAAATGTTTTAGTATCTGAATAAAAATAAACATGAGACATCTTGTCAACCCAAATAGAAGAGGTTTTCATGGATGGCAGTATAATGGTGTATTATAAGAATCTAATAACAACCAATGAAGGATAGATATGGATGGAAAACAAGTAGTTTTTTGGTTTTGTGTCATACATGTCTGTAAGTGTAGTTTTCACTGATTAGAGAAGTAGACAGTTTAGTTCTCAGACCCGAGTTGATAGTTCTTCTATAACATAACATGAAGCTGCATGAAACTTTTAAAAGTTAATTAAATTCAACTATTTAATTTAGATTAAATATTTATTGTATACTAAATATATAACCTTTTTAATAAGATTTAATAAAGTTAAAAAGTAATACCAACCTAATATAGCTGCCTTATAATTAACCCAACCATGCCAGCAATAAATGTGCTTTTTCTCTGTAATTGATAAATTAAACTTGCATAGAGCTTTAGGATTTAACTGGTGGTATTTAGAAAATAACTTTAGTAGGTTGATTGGATATCAATTAATTGCCAAAAATTAGCATGTTAATTGGCATTTATTTTAGTATAGTGGTAGTTATCTAGTCAATTGCTAATTAAAATACTTAAACCATTCCTTTCAGTTTATAAGAATGAAATTATACTTTTACTACCTTCTTCATTTTTAGGTAATGATACGGCAAGTAAATTTATGTTCCTTATTTACTGAATCTCAGTAGCAATGACTGATACTTTATTAGCAGTGAGACAGTCTTTTATCAAGAGCGCATTAATGATGCACGTTAATGCACTTGCATGTGTCAGCGGTAATAATTTTCTTATCTTCGTCATGTTTATATTTTCTTATTCTTCCATTTAATGTTTCTATTTCTTTTTTGGAATCCATGTCAACATGCATGAAATACTAGGATGCCACAGTCTGTATATACATTATTAGTATGTACATATCTCTCAGGCAGGAGCAGTGGGCTGGCCTGCCAAGGCTCTTGGAGTTGTTGATTGCAGATCACTTGGACCTGGTCCCAGCTCCAGCCCTGCTGCCTCACAATCTTGCCTGCCTCTGGCCATCACATATGAATCCAGGCCTGGGATAAATGGTCCAGACCAGCCCAGACCCAGTCTCATGGGGTTGACCAGGACCTGGGGCTGGGCCTGTCCTGATGGAGTCCAGAGAGAATCCTGGTTCCATAAAGCTGCTATATCATTTCATGCCCTGATGTATATCAACATCAAAGTTCCCTGTTGATATCTCAGTTGATGTTAAAAAAACAAACCACACCATGACTGTAGTGTGCTGTCATTTTATTTGAATTAGGAAAGGATGTCTGTTATTTGCCTGAAATTTCCTGAAATTACTCTCCAGTCTCCACCAGACCAAGATTCTTCTTGTTGTTCACCCTGCTCTCTTTTCGTTTTACTCTCTCTTCCAGGCAGGTAATAAGCATGATATATTTTTTTCCTCAGTCTGTTAAAAGCCTCGAAATCTTAACTGTAGCAAAAGTTTCTGGGTTTTTATCATAGAATCATAGAACAGTAAGGGTTGGAAGGGACCTTTAGAAATCACCTAGTCCAACCATCCTGCAGAAGCAGGTCCACCTAGATCAGGTCTCGCAGGAATGCATCCAAGTGGGTTTTGAAAACCTCCAGAGAAGAAGACTCAACAATCTCTCTGGGCAGCCTGTTCCAGGGTTCCCTCACCTTCAAAGAGTTTTTCCTGATGTTTAAATGGAGCTTTTTGTGTTTCAACTTTTGTCCATTACCCCTTGTCCTGTCACTAGACACAACAGAAAAAAGTGATACTCCAGCCTTCTGACAACCACCATTTTGATGCTTGTAAATATTAGTAAGATCCCCCTCAGTCTTCTATTCTCTATACTGAACAGCCCCACTACCCACAGCCTTTCCTCATAAGAAAGTTTCTCCAGTCCCCTGATCATCTTGGTGGCCCTGCGCTGGACTCTCTCCAGAAATTCCCTGTCACTCTTGAGCTGAGGAGCCTAAAACTGGATGCAGTACTCCAGATGAAGTGATCCTAATAGTGGGGAACATCTTGCCATTCTGTGTCATCAGCAATGTAGTATCTCCATTATGTATTTGGGCAAGAATTAATATTCATGTCCGTCCTGAGTAATTTCTTACATGTCTCTATTTAGGTATGCAAACTTTCAATGCCTTTCTGTGGAAGATATTTTCTCTTTGGGAAGCCATTTCCACAGATCCTCTCTCTCCATGTTCACAAGGTTGTGTTTAACTCTTCAGTAGCCACATACACAGACAGAAGTGAACAAGTGCTATGGAAAATGCTTTAGGCTTCTCTACGTCATCTCTATTATTAAATATTTTTTCTCCTTTTCCATACATATTACTGTGTTTCTGCAACATGTTCACCACCATGATATAACATATTCCTGGGTAGTTATCATTAAACTTGCTATCTCTTCACATTCTTGTAGCTCTTTGGAGTAGGCTGATAAAGGACAGTGAATGATGAAAGAAAAGGAAATGGTTTTACTTTCTCTCCTTTTATATCCTTTTAAAAAATATGTACAAGAAATTATACACATAATTCTTCTAAAGGAATAAATCCTAGTAAGTTTATAGTTTATAGATTTTTTTAATTGTCAAGAAGTAGAAAAATATGTAATCAAACTGTAGAAACTGAGTAGGAGAGAGAAGGTGATACAATACATTGATTTCCAAATTATTTCTATGTCCTGCATTGTAAAGGATGTCAAACTAGAAAATGGTTCTTATCATTTACAGATCTATCTTTATACTTTTGATAAATCAGCATGTTCCTGCCTGAAAAACTTATATTGTACAGTGCTATAGACTAGAAACTTCAGTGTCAAAATACTGTTCCCTTGACACAAAAGAAAGCATCATTTTCCTCTTCTACTCAATATACATTGTAAGTGAGCTACAAAAGCATTATATTAAAACTTTGAAAACATTTATTAAACAATGTAAGCTTTGGAATATAACTGGAACTGTCTATGGGGTTTTGTTAGAATAATTCCTATTAAATAGTGGCATGAATAAATGTATTTTTAAAATGTTAATTCAATTGTGATATCCTGTTTGTTTAAAAGAGCTGTGAATCAATTGTAAATGAACCCCAAATTTTCAAGACACAATAAGATGATTGATTATTACAGATATTTGATCCTGTGATTCCAATTCAGATTGTCTCAAAATATTATTAAAGATTGTACTTTTACTCTACCAGAGCCGAAGTGATATGAAGATGATATAATTTACACATTGCCAGGGAAGAAAAATGGGTAAGTAGCTGTCCATGTTCCTGTATCCTGACAGATAAATGGCAAATACAGTTTCCATTCAGCTTAGAGATAGTGGATATAAATATACTGTTCACGCTTTGAAAAGGGGCAAATCTGAAAATAAAACCTATTAATGCAAATTTGTATATCAGTTCTAAACTTAGCCTGTTGGTTTCTGAGTGGAAAACTGACAATTTAGCTTCACCACGACAAACCTTTTTTTCTTTTAATTTACGGATATTTTCCCGCAAACTTGATAAAAATATAAATAATATAAACAAAATATGTATATAGTTACTGTTAGGTTTTTGATTTTTGTTTCTATACTTGATGAAGCACCTAGTCTAGATGAGAAAAGAAATGACCTTTGATTGACCAGCAGGGTACTGGTTTTTCAGGGCAAGATTTTGATAGCGAAGGAACTACAGAGGTGACTTCTCTGAGAAGCTGTTAGAAACTTTGCCTATGCTCAATAGAGCCAATGTCAGGCAGCGAGACACTAGCTCAGGTCAAGCCAGTGGTAACACCTCTGTGATAACATATTTAAGAAGAAGGAACAAACATGGAAAACAACAACTGCAGCTGAACAGAGGGATGGTAATATGAAAGTAATATCTCTGCAGACACTAAAGTCAGTGAAGAAGGAGGGGGAGGAGGTGCTCCAGATACCAGGGTAGAGGTTCCCCTGCAGTCCATGGTGAGGCCCTGCCTCTGCAGCCATGAAGGTCCATGTTGGAGCAGAGATCCACCTGCAGCACATGGAGGACCCCAAACCAGAACAAGTGAAGGCTTGAAGAAGGCTGTAGCCCTGTGGGAAGTCTGTGCTGAACTGAGCTCCTGGTACGATTTGTAACCCTACGGGAGAAGCTCACACTGGAGGAGTCTGTTCTTGAAGGACTATGCCCCATGGAAGGAACTCACACTGAAGTAGTTTCTGAAGAACCCATTGGAGAAGTTAGTGGAGAACTATTTCCTATAGGATGGACTTTCCACTGAAGCAAGGGAAGTGTGAGGAGTCCTCCCCCTGAGGAAGAAAGAGCATCAGAAACATTCTGTGGTAAATTTACCACAACCCCAGTTTCCTATCTCCCTGTGCTGCTGAAGGGGAAGAGGTAGAGAAATTGGGAGTAAAGTTGAGGCCAAGAACAAGGAAGGGGTGGAGGGAAGGAGTTTTAAGATTCTTCTCTGATTTCATTGGTAATAAATTAAACTAATTTCCCCAAGTGGAGTCTGTTATGCCTGTGATAGTAATTGCTGAGTGATCTCCCTGTCCTTATCATGACCCATGAATCTTTCATTATATTTACTCTCCCCCATCCAGTTGAGGAGTAGGAATAATAGAGCAGCTTTCACGGGCATCTGGCATTCAGCCAGGGTCAGCTCATCACAGTTAATAGCTTTTTGTCTTTCTAAGAAATTTTCAAAGCTGGTGACCTTTTGTAATTACTTCAAGCATACTTCAGTCTTTTTGCAAACACTAAAAATGTGACATCTGAGAATTTCTTCAGTCATGTTGTCAAGAGAGGTACAAAGAAAAGCATACAGATAACAAATATGTTGCTTTATTAATGATATAATTTAAATTCTTGAATGTTTTTCATGTTCATATTTATAGAGACATATGAAGTATGAAATGTCTTTTTGTCTGTTATTTATGATATGTGCCTTGTCTGCATATATTGTGCATAAGTCACTACACTGCTTGGACTTTGTCTGGATCAATAGTCCCTGCCAAGTAAAAATAATTGAATACCATTCTTCAGGACTCTTCATTTTAGAGATTGCTTACAGGAAGGATGGATAAATTTGTATCTTTTATCCTACAAAGCACTCAAGTATTGTCACAGGAGGCTGTGACCAAATATCTGTTGGTACTAGGCAATGTATTCAAATGATCTTATGGCAAAGAGGGCATGCTAAGGACATAAGACATCTGTCTTAAATGTATTTAAAAGCACTACTCTCACATATTTGGGATCTTGTAACTGTATCCTTTACCCCTACTCTTATATATAATCAAGTATAGCTGAAAATGATTTATTTGAGCTATGAAATTTAAGCATGACAAATTCACCCTGTAGTATTTGACTTGGGGGCCATGATTGTTCCTCAGGGAAAATATCTTCACGAATGTAGATGAGGAATTGTCAGCACAGTATCTAAGTATGAAGAGAACTTGCAAGTTGGATCTACTATGTCATCTTTAGAGATTCAGCTCCAGGCATTAAAAGCCATAGTGATTAAGTGATTAAGGAGCATAATTATTGTCTCATGGAATTTGAATCTAGAGTCTAAGGACAAACTATTTGAAATCCCATTTAAATTTTAAACTCTTTCAGGTTGAGGTTTTTTGATCATCATCCTTTTCTAACCTTTTTTTTTTTTTTCTGTTTTTACACTTAATTTACATATTGTCCTTTAGCTGAGGGCCCAAGTACTGAATGCTTTCTTTGCTTCAGTCTTAACAGCCAAGGCCAGCCCTCAGGACGCCCAGTCCAACAAGGATAGTAGGATGGCCTGGACAACAGAAGACTTGCCCTGGGTGGATGAGGAAGAGGTTAAAGACTCGTTGGCCAAGCTTAAGGCTTATAATTCAATGAGTCCTGGTAGGATGCATCCTAGAGTGCGGAAGGAGCTGATGTGATTGCTAAGCCTCTCTCTATCATTTTTGAACAATCATGGAGGACAGGCGAGGTACCTGAGGACTGGAGAAAGGCCAATGTTACTCCAGTCTTCAAAAAGGGAAGGAAGGACAACCCATGAAACTACAGGCTCGTCAGCCTCACCTCCATCCCTGGAAAGCTGATGGAACAACTCATCCTGAATGCTATCACTGAATATATGAAGGAAAAGAGGATTATCAGGGATCAACATGGATTCACCAAGGGAAAATCCTGTTTGATCAACCTGGTAGCCTTCTATGAGTGAATAACTGGCTGGCTAGATGAGGGCAGAAAAGTGTATGTCATATACCTTGACTTCAGCAAGGCTTTTGACACTGCCTCCCATAACATCCTCATCAGAAAGCTCAGGCAGTGTGGCTTGGATGAGTGGACAGAGGTGGATCAAGAGCCGGCTGAATGACAGAGCAGAGAGGATGGTGATCAAAGGCACAGAATCAAGTTAGAGGCCTGTGGAGTGGCCTTAGGGCCAGTCTTGTTCAACATCTTCATCAAGGACCTGGATGAGGGGACAGAGTGTACCCTCAGCAAGCTCGCTGATGACATCAAACAGGGAGGACTGGCTGTTTCCCCAGAAGGCTGTGCTGCTATTCATTTTGGGATCTCGAACGGCTTGAGAGTTGGGCAGAAAGGAACCTCGTGAGGTTCAATAAGGACAAATGCAGGGTCCTGCATCTGGGAAGAAACAACCCCAAGCACCAGTACAGGCTGGAGGTTAAGCTGCTGGAGAGCAGCTCTGGAGAGAGAAACCTGGGAGTCCTAATTGATAACAAACTGAATATGAGCCAGCAATGTGCCCTCGTGGCCAAGAAGGCCAACGGCATTCTGGGATACATCAAGAAGAGTGTGGTCAGAAGGTCATGGGAGGTTCTTCTCCCTCTCTACTGTGCCCTGGTGAGGCCTCATCTGGAGTCCTGTGTCCAGTTCTGGGCTCCTCAGCTCAAGAGGGACAGAGAACTGCTGGAGAGAGTCCAGCATAGGGACACCAAGATGATCAGGGGACTGGAACATCTAACATACAAGGAAAGGCTGTGGGAACTGGGGCTCTTTAGTCTAGAGAAGAGGAGACTGAGGGGAGATCTTATTAACATTTACAAATATCTAAAGGGTGGGTGTGGTGTCAGGGGGTTGAGGCATCCCTTTTTTCTAGTGTAGCTAGCAACAGGACAAGGAGTAATGTGATGAAGCTGGAACACAAAAAGTTCCACTTAAATATAAGAAAATGCTATTTTACTGTGAAGGTGATGGAGCCCTGGCACAGGCTGCCTGATGGAGTTGTGGAATCACCTTCCTTGGAGTTGTGGAATCGCCTACCTGGACATCTTCCTATGCGACCTGATTTAGGTGGACTTGCTTCTGCAGGGAGGTTGAACTACATGTTCTCTAAAGGTCCCTTCCAACCCTACCATTCTATGATTCTATGATTTATCTAAATTCTCATAGGTCATTATCTTTTCATAAAATTGTAGTAATTTTTGAAAATGGCTTAATGCAAAGTATATAGAGGCCAGAAAAACTCCTTCTATTGATTTAAATGTAATTTCATATTGCTCCATAGACAAATGAACAAAGAACCTGCTTATGATCCATAGAGTCCACTGATTAGTTGGCTTATAAGTGGTACTTTTTATTTTTCCACAAAGATGAGAGTGTAAAACCATAGAGTCGAAAGAAAATTTAGGAAATACTCCAATCTGTTCTATTATAAACATCTATTTAGAAGGTCTTTGACTAAACTTTTCTTCAAGACCTACAGTAATGGAGATTACCACCTCTCGCAGCATAACTTGTCCATAAGAAGAGAATGTTTTTTCATTGTCATTGTTAATAGCCAACTAGAACATCTCAAAATAAACCTTTTATTTCATATTCCAGCCACTAATATACACTCACACATACAGACAAAGATTATATAGCATCTCTTTGTATGTGTAGAGAATCATTAATTACAGGAACAACAGTAACATTTCACTTTACATATTTGTATCACATGATTGCTTAACTATAGAAAAACTGAGCAACTAAGCAGTAACTGTAGCTTTATGGAAAATAAAATGTAAATTTCTCTACAGCTTTATCTTGACTTATCTAAATATTGCCTAAAGAAAAACTGGACAATTAGATCAAAACTCAGTATCCACTCTATCTCATCAGTGATTCTCTCCTTTGAATAGCTAATTAGTTTATATTTAAAAAGAAAATGATTATCAGTAAAATAAAAACACCTATTCAGATAACTGAACTTCAGAGAATCATAGAATATTAAGGGCTGGAAGGGACTTTGAAAGATCATCTAGTCCAACCCCCCTGCCAGAGCAGGATTACCTAGAGTAAGTCACACAGGAACTCGACCAGGTGGATTATGAATGCCCTCAGAGAAGACTCAACCCACTTGGGCAGCCTGTTCCAGTGCTCTGTCACCCTCATAGTGAAGAAATTCTTTCTTATATTTTATTTGAACCTCTTATGTTTCCGCTTGTATCTATTACCCCTTGTCATATCATAGGACATCATTGAGAAGAGCCTGGCTCCATCCTGCTGACACACACTCTTTACATATTTGTAAACATTAATGAGGTCACTCTCACTCTCCTCTTCTCCAAGCTGAGGAGCCCCACCTTTCTCAATCTTTCATCATAAGAGAGATGCTCCTGTCTCTTAATTATCTTTGTGGCCCGGCACCGAATCCTCTCCAGCAGCTCCCTATCGTTCTTGAATTTCTGCATGTTCAGAGCAGCATGATATTGACCTTGGGAATGCATTTAAATCTATCACTGAACTGTAGTGTCTATGGGTTTCCTGGGCTACTTAGACTTTCATGAATATCGATACTTTTTTTTGTATTTGTGCATACTTTGCATACTTACTAAATCATTATGTCATGGATAAGTTCCTGAGTAGGCCACTAGTAAGGTCTAAGCTTTTTGTTTACAAAAGGTGAATACTTTATGTGATTATTGATTATCAGAGCTAACCATTTATTAGAATAACTTTCTCTTTTTCGTTTTCAAATACTGGGCAGTAGACCATATATTTAAAATAATAATTATCAGTATTCCTGTTTAGCACTAGGTAGATATTTGCTCATGAATACATGCATAAATAAGGTATGGGATAACTATAGTATACTATTTTATTTCTTGTGTGTCTTTCAAAGGAACTATTTTTATAGTCGGGAGAAAATCTGTCATTAAAGGCCGTATCTTATTACTGGATTGACTGGCAATTGGATTGAGAAAAAGTTAGCTGAGCTTTTGGACATGCAAGCCCTTCTTAAGATTGAAAATAGAGCTAGTAAATTTAAATGTGAAAAACAGAGTGATAATAGCAACTCATATTTTATCTAGATATGCATTCGTTAGGCAATTTTTGAAAGACGACTTTATGTGGAAAAGAGATGGGAGGACTAAAGAGGAAAGAAAGGCAAAGAGTGAAAGGAATTATGCAGAGGATAACTGTGTTCTTAGAGTTTAGAATGAAGGTTGTTTGAAACACAGATAGATTAGGTAGAGAGTTAATATACAGTAAGTTAATATATAATAACCTATAAACCAAATACCTATGTATTCCTATGTTTTGTGTTCTGAGGGGGAGACTTTTTTCCTAATTTTTTCTTTCACTTCTAAAACTAAGAGATCAGAGGTGACTTGGATGTTCAGTTGAGAATTATTTATGCCTTAAAAGTGAATTAAATATTTAATAGCCAGAAAAAAAAGAAAAAAAAAGATAAAAAAAAGTAAAAAAAAAAAAAAAGCCAGAAAAGCCAAACTACTGTTTGAGTAAAAGCAAATTTTGGGATAATTTTGATGAAATCAAAGAAGTCTTTAATGAGTCTCATGACTGTCTATTGTGGGACTCTCAGAGCCCTATCTTGGCTGTGAAACTTGAAAGTCAGTAATAATTTATTGTAGTGAGAGACTACATCAATCAGATTTTTTCCTGAAACAGGTGAGGAAGTGGTCTGATGCTCTCTTTGAATTGTGAAATGCAGTTTATTTGTGGTTTGAGCTTTGCTTTATGATGGCATTTAGAAACTGAAAGCTAAAAAACCCTCCAGCACTTTTAATCAATATAAGTGGTATCCAGGGTCAAACCTGAGTACTGTCATAAATATCCATCAGAGCAGATGAAAATTTTATGCTAAACAAGGTTATAGAAAAATTATACCTTAGTAAATGGGGAAGAGGTTTGGATGCTTAGAATGTCGAAAGAGGCATTTAATGATTTTCTTCTGTTGCTAAATTTATATTGTCAGATTTATAATAATGTATTAAAAAAGGTCTGAAAGCAGTGTTAATACATTATCAAAGGGGCTCAGTGTGTAAAACCAGAGATCAAGAGTTATAAACAAAGAAGCTCATGCTTCTTCACTGAAGAAAGGAACCTGAAGGAATTCTGTGACCCTGAGTACCAAGGACACACTGATGATCAGATCTAGAGAGCTGCTAATCAATAGACTAATTATTTCAGTAACGATGATATTGGCTGCTCAGATCTCATATCTGTTTTGGTAAATAAACTGCTGCCTTGACACACAAACTGTAGTTTTGATTTTTGGGGAACAGGTATTTGTGAAGGTTTTGTTTGTTTTGCTGTTGTTTTTCAGATAGAAAGGTCATCTCAGAAGTCCTAACAGTAACAGAAGACATTATCTTCTGTTATGAAGGAAAATGAACAGAGGGGTAGAAATTAAAAGAAACCAAAAAAACTCAAAAAAAACAAACAATGATTTTAGGAAAATAAATTACTTTTCCTTTGGGGAAATGTTAATGTTTCTTTTAGCTGACATTTTAATTGATGAAAGGTCAATATAATATTTTGTGCTAGGTGTTAAATATAAATTTACTGTCACTAATCATATGCATATTGGTATTGCTTGTATGAGGCATGCATATGTAGATTTGTTTATTCATCTTATTGCCTAAAGAAACTGAAAAGATAGCTTAATTTTTGTTTAATATATAAAGCTAGCAATTTAAGTAAGAAAAAACAAATCATCCTGAAACTGTTATTTTTACGTTTAACATAATATTGGACTAGATGATCTCTAAAGGTCCCTTCCAACTGTCATTCTGTGATTCTATGATTACATTTTTTTTAATATTAGATCTTGATAAAGTTAGATAAATGATTAAAAAATTTAGCACAAAGGAGATGTATTTGCATTGAAGAGTATTATAGTCTAGTTTTCAGCATGTATCCACAAATACATCTGTGAACACAAAACTTTAATTTGCCATTGTGTATGTTACATGCATGTAGAAAATCTATATTCATAGTTAGTCTATTCAAAACAGACCTCGGGAAAATTATTCAGCTATAATCTTTTGTACCCTCACATGTGTTTGAAGTAGATGCAGTCTTTGTTTATATGCTCCTTTACAAGATGCAGCATCTTGAGAAGAAAGATTTTCACTGCTTAGTCAAGTATCATTGTCAGCAAAGGGCTAAAAGCAAACAGTACAGTGATTTGTGGATTACTCGGGCTCTTTTCTAGTAATTGTCAGTGATTGAACAGCTGTTTCCTGTGCATACTAAAGTTCAGCCAAAAGGATTTGTCAAGTAAATCAGCTGACAGAATATTTCAGTAGCTGTTTTTCAAGGCAAGAAAAACACAAGTGAACTGTACTGGATGCTAAATGTTAAGGAAAACATTGGAATAATTTTATCATTGTTATGCAAATTTGAAAGAAAAACTCTGACACAGTAATTGCCAAGTTCTAAATTCAGGTCATTTTTCTGTCAACCTTTTTCATCATGTATTTTATGACTTTCAGAAAAAAATACATATACTGTTAATGTACAGTAAAAACCGCTTCTAAACTGTTGAGAAGCCAATAATACCAATACTTGAAAATCTGTATTTACCTACACTAATATTGTTCTGTTCATAGTTTTATGTGCACTTCTGAAACAGAAGAATCAATAATGAACTTACAAACAAAATCTGAACAACATCAGTATGTAAGAGAATTACACTGCAATGACTTTGTTTACATGTCTTTGACTATTCCAATATATGAAAGAAACATCTCAATTAATAATAATTATCAACTAAGCAAATGGAGCACAATCAATTACAGATATATTAGAAATGAAAGGTCAAATCACAAACTACACATTGGCATAAAAAATGTTGGTGAGCCATAGATAGAGGGAATTTAACAACAGTAAAGCTGGCAGACCCAATAGTTCAATAAAATAGACAAGAAAATGAGGGCACAAACTCATCTCAGTCTTCTAAGATGTGTAATAAGGCTATGGAGAGGTAAAATAAAATAATTACTGCCCTGAGAATTTTAAATGCTGTAATCACATGAAGAGGCAATAGTGTCTATGCAGCTGAAAACACCAAGTGAAATAGATGTCAAGCTATTCAGCAAATGAAATGGAGTTTATTAGAAAAGGTGTTAGTAATAATTATTTATGTGACACCATGGGGATGCATCAGTTAGAACAGAGGCCAGACTAAGACCCTGTATTAAATGTGGAAACTAATTTATAACGCAAGTTTTACTTCCAGTAATAAGAATTGCAGAGAAAAAGCTTCTGGTTTACTAGAAGGTCAAAAGGGTAATAAACTGACGTATCTATATTGCCTATGGCTTATTTTATTTTCATTTTTTGGTAGCATTTTGTCTTCTGATTCCTATTTTCTGTGTTCTGAATGTTTGGTGGTTTTTTTTGTTGGTTTTTTTTTTTGTTGTTGTTTGATTGGCTGTTTAGTTTTTTTTAACCTTTGATTCATGGTTGCCAAGACACACAAACAGCATCCATTTGAACAACATTATCTCAGCCATATTATCCTGGACTTTTATTTTTACTCTATTGTTTGGATGAGAAATGCATCTAAAATGAGTCAAAATTAATGAAAGCATTTAAAATGGGATGCAGGGAAGTCTCTGCTCTGGCATACCTTCTCCTTTCCTTCTGTATTAACTTTGTTGCTTGCATGGTCATTCTTCCACCCTACTTTTTCTCTTTCTGCTTTTTTCTCCTGATGCATGTTTTCCTTCTGAAGTATTTCCTGTGTAAAATAAGACTGATGATAGATGATTATTTTCTTGTATGTATTAAATATTCAGAACTTCATCTAATTAAACATCTAATGATATTACAAATTTCAAACATATAATTTCTTTAACCTAATTTATGTTAATAAAAACACATGTCTGATAATAAAATAATGTCCAGGTCAAAATAATACATTCAAACAATTATAATCCACAAAATTATAATCCAGAAGTAACACTTCAAAAATAAGTCTATTAAGTCTTAATCTAATATTCATAAAGCTCTGAAATACCCATTTGTCCAATTCCATGACTATCTGAATGGGGTTTGCATGACAAGGTTTTGGTAGCAGAGAGACTACAGGGATGGCTTCTCTGAGAAGCTGATTGAAGCTTCCCTATGTGATGGATTCAGTACTAACTGGCTACAAGACAGCTAGCCAAGGCTGGCCATCAGCAGTGGTGGAAATGCATCTATAATAACATGTTTGAGAAAGGGGAAAAAACTGAACAACAGCTGCAGTTGAGAGAAGATAGGGAATATGCAAGAAACTCTGTGGACATCAAAGCCAGGGAAGGAAGCGGAGAAGATGGTCTAGACAACAGAACAGAGATTCTTCTATAGTCTGTGGTGAAGACCATAGTGAGGCAGCCCGTGGAGGATCCCACAACTGCACAAAGTTGGCTATGATTCTATGGGAAGCCCACACTGGATCAGGTTTGCTGGAAGATCATACGGACCGATGGAGATAAATGAGTCTATATTGGATGAGGTTTGCTGGCAACACTTGTGAACCTGTGGGGGAAGCCCACACTAGAGGAGTCTGTTCCTAAAGGACCGCACTCCATGGAAGAGACTAATGCTTGATCAGTTTGTGAATAACTGTAGCCCATGGAAAAGACTTCTGCTGGATAGCCTTATGGAAGACTATCTCCCATGGAAGTGACCTCCCACTGGAGCATAGGAAGTGTGATGAGTCCTCCCCTTGACAAGGAAGGAGCATCAGAGACTATGCTGAAGTGACCTCAACTCTCCCCTTCCCCCTGTGCAGCTAGAAGGAAAGAGTTAGAGAAATAATGTGTAAAATTGAGTCTTAGAAAGACAGACTGACTCTTTGTTGGGTGTAAAACTAGCTGGACGGCCAAGCTCAAAGAGTGGAGGTAGAATTAAAATCCATTTGGTGTCCAGGCACCAATGGTGTTCCCTAGAGCTCGGTGTTGGGACCTCTTCTTTTTAATATCTTCATTAAAAATCTGTATGAGGAGATGAAGTGCATCTTCAGCAAATTTGCAGAAGACACCAAGCTGGATGGCAGTATTGATCTGTTGAAGGGTAGGAAGGCTCTTCAGAGGGACCTGGACAAGCTGGATTGATGTACCAAGGCCAACTGTATGAAGTTTGATGGCAGTATTGATCTGTTGAAGGGTAGGAAGGCTCTTCAGAGGGACCTGGACAAGCTGGATTGATGTACCAAGGCCAACTGTATGAAGTTTAACACCAGCTGCTGAGTCTTGCATTTGGGCCACAACAACCCCAGGCAAAGCTACAGCCTTCAGGATGACTGAATGGAAAACTGTGGGAAAATGGTTGCATGAGAAAAAGCACGTAGATGTTTTGCAGCTGACCAAGGAGGAATGTGTTAAACATAGCACACAGCTGGTGTAGCTGCTGGGGAGGCAAGGCCACACTATCTTTGACTGTTGCAATTATACAATAACAGGTTGTTTTTGCAGTAAGAAAGGCATGGGAAAAGCGGGAGGGACTGATCCTTTGTACATGCACCAATTAGGAGCTCAGCTTTGCACTATGTATGAGTTAATTAACTAGAGTATAAATATTGGGTAAGCATGATTAATAAACGAAGCTCGTTGATCACTCATATTGAGCGTCTGTGTCTTCCTTCCGTCGGCGACAGAAAACTGGGGGTGTTGGTCAACATCTGACTGGACATGAGACAGCAGTGTGCCCCAGTGGCCAAGAAAGACAATGGCATCCTGGCTTGTGTTAGAAATAGTGTGATGAGCAGCACCAGGGAAGAGATTATCTCCCGACATTGACAAGACTACACCTCAAATACTGTGTCCAGTTCTAGGCCTCTCACATTGAGGTGCTAGAGTGTGTCCAGAGACAGGGAACGAAGCTGGTGAAGGGTTTGGAGAATAAAACTTATGAGGAGCAGTTTATAAACCCTTAGATGTACCGAAAGGGTGAGTGTCAAGAGGTTGAGGTTTCTTTTTTTCTGTAGCATTCAATGACAGGACAGAGGGTAATGGGTACAAGTTGGAACACTGGCAATTCTTCTTGAACCTAAGGAGAAACTTCTTTACCATGAGGATGATGGAGCACTGAAAAGGGTTGCCCAAGGAGGTTGCTGAGTCTCCTTCTCTGAAGGTTTTAAATGCTGGACACATACTGGACATGCTTCTCTGTAACCTGTTCCAGATGGTCCTGCTTTAGAAGAAGGCTATCTGCTTTATCAGGGGGATTGGACTAGATGGTCTCTAAAAGTCCCTTCCAACCCCTACTGTTCTGTGATTCTGTGACTCTGTGAATACTTTAAATTGTAAGCTTAATATTGTAAGCCACTTTTTTGTATTTTTGAACCTATTGCAAAAAATCTATTTGATTTATTGTCAAGACTGAGAAGAGAGATAACCATTAAAATCCACTGTCTTAGACCAATCTGATAGTCACAGTTAAATAGTTATCCTTCTAATATTTTCATTAAAGTTGTTTTCTATTTTTACTCCTAATCCAGATCCTGATGATAATGTTGACTTTGGTCATGATATATATTTGAATCAAGATAAGGAGTTTTACTTTGACCATATTAACTGTAACCAACTTATCCTATGATGAGGAGGATGAGAGGAATTAATTTCTTCCCTTTCAATTGTTTCAGAAACACAACTTTTGTATAAATGCCAATTATTTTTTTCTGATATCAGTCAGAAGTTAAAATACTTGGAGACATAATAAAAAATTAAAACCATCAAACTCCTGTTGAACATAGAGTTTAGAGATATTTACTATGCCTTCTAGTATTCTAGGGTGAGCATTGTATATGAAATCTGACAATTATTTCCAGCCCAGAACGTATTTTCTAGTAGAGATGGGAAAATGTAATACAGCACTGACTATAGCACTATTGAATAAAAATAATAAAGTAATGATAGTAAATATTGGTTTTAAGAGGTTAATATTAGTATTTTGTTATATCTTTGTATATACACGTGCACAAATAGGCTACGACGCTGACTTTCAATGGTATGTGATATTCTAAACTAAAATTCATTTTAGTATTTAAATATCATGGCTACAGTTACTAACTTCAGTTTGCTCATCACACACATAGATACCTGATCCCTTGAGAAAACCTATAGTATCTTAGTCTGAAAGGATTAGTAGGCATTAAGTATTCACAGGAGACTAACAGATTACGACTAACAGATAAAGAAGGATAATCTATGTAATATTGAATGATACTAGATACTCAGTGGAACTAAGCTCTAGAATTCAAACTATGTAATTTTTTTTTCTTATATTGAAGATTGAAATTGTTTATACAATTAATGCTTGAAATGCAAAATTTCAGCATTATCGGACCATGTGACTAGATTACTATTTTTACAAATTACAAGGGATTTCAGCAAGTACTATACCCTCATTACCCTCAGAATGACCTTTCTATGGTCATTCTTTTTGTTTGTTTGTTTGTTTGAATACCTGAGCTTAAATAAACACGATACAAACTTGACTAGAGCAAGGGGAATGAGGAGGTTATAGTGAGAGGTAAGGGCATGAAGTTGCTTGTAAATGTTTACATTATATGCTTGTAGAAAGTGAATACATTCTAAGCATAGATCCTAGAGGCACAATTAAGAAAATGGGATAAAAATGAACACTGAAAAAAAAGTGAATATTAAGGCAAAGTCTCCAAGACATCTGTGTTCTATTAGTCTGTTGAACAACAGCACTGAAGAAATTTTGCAACACTTAAGTTAAAGCAAGAGTGAAGAAAATACTTATGCTACAGTTTGGTGAAAGATCTTAATAGTTTACTGAATAAATCTTTCCCCATTTCTAATCTTTGTCTTCGTTGAAGGGTAATTATAGTGGATTCCTATTTATCATTGTAATTTTATTACTGTAAATTGATTTAACAACATATTATTAAGTGATTAATTTTATATACATGCTTTCCTTCTTTCTTTTAAATAGTACATTTTTAACATAAGCATAAAGTATTTTTTCCTAACACTCAACAATATTCTGCTGAATTTGCACTTGTCTTTTATTTGATCATCCAAGATGGAGACACTTCTTCACTCAAAGAAGTTAGATGGTTAATAGCAAAGACACGTACATGAGGCAAGTTAATATGGGAATTAAAGATTCTGATAGTCAATAAGATAAACACTATAAAGTACTCTAAGATTAAACAACTATTATTTGTTTACTCAGCATCACTGTTCATTGTTCTAATGTGAAAAACATGAAATGTTCAAATTAAGCTGCAGATTATTAGATCTAGAAAAATGGTATAAATTTATGTTTTGCATATATGTATATATATATAGATATGTATAAAATTTTTTGTAAAGCTGTTGCATGCAGTTGTGTACCCAGTATCAAGTTTGAATATTGTCATGGTTTAAGCCCAGATGGACACACCACACACTCAGTCACATCTCATCCCCAACAGTGAGATGGAGAGAAGAAAATATAACAAATGCTTCACCAGTCAAGATAAGGACAGGGAGGGATCATTCACTATTATTGCCATGGGAAAAACAGGTTTCACTTATGAAAAAAAACCACCAGAATCAATTTAATCTGTTATCAGCCAAAGCCAGAGTAAGACACTGAGAAATAAAACAGATCTTAAGAACACCTTTCCCCATCCTTCGCTTTTTCCCAGGCTCAACTCTGCTACCAGTTTCTTTACCTCCTTCCCTTCAGCAGTGTAGCAGAGCTCAGAAAAAGGGTTGTGGTCAGTACATCAAAAAATGTCTCCACAGCTCCTTCCTCTTTGGGAATGGGGCATTCCTCACCTTCTTCCCCTGCTCTAGCATTGAGTTCCTCTCATGAAAGTGTCCTCCACAAACCTCTCTGATGTGAGTACTTCCATGGGCTGGAGATCTTCATGAACTGCTCCAGCGTGGGTCTCCTGCAAAAGCTGCATTCTTTCAGGATCAGACTGCTCCGATGTGAGCTTCCCAAGCTTTCTGTGGGTGCTGCTACCTGCTCTAACGTGTGTTCTTCCACAGGCTGCAGGCAGATCTTGGCGCCACCATTGCCCTCCATGTAGAGGAACAGCCTGCCATCTTGCCATGGGATGCAGGGGAGTCTTGGCTCTGGCACATCTCCACCTCTCCTTCCATGTTGATTTTGGTACTTGTATGATCATTCTTTCATTCTACTTTTTCTCATTCTGCCTGCTCCTGATGCATATTTTCCTTCTTAAATACGGTATGACAGAGGTGCTTGATTGGTTCAGCCTGTAAATTCTTATTTTACAGAAATACATTGTTATTGATTTGAATATTTCTATAAGAGTATGCTGGGTTCTTGAGAGGAAAAAAAAGTATATTACTGAGAGTAGGGGATAACCTATATTAAATTAATCTTTTTTTTGTGTTGCAGCTTTATGATCTTGCTCTTTAACACTGACTTGTATTAATGAATATTGAAGTCAACAGCACATCTACTGATTTCATCAGTCAGGTTATTTTTTACACCTTGAACACTTAAAACATAATCTCACTTTGAAAACACAGAAGTTACTTCATCTTCACATCACTGCAGTTACTGGTAAGCAGTTATAAGCTAGCTACCTTTGTCTTTAAAGACTCTGCTCAGTAATGAATATAATGAATATAATTTTAAAAGTTTGGTCTTACAAGGAGAGAGATGCAATTAGAACTGAAAGTGTGTCTCATTAACAATTTTACTGTTGTACCACAACAGCCTGTGTGAATGGGCTAAACTTTGTTCACAGTCGCACTCCTGATCACTTCTCTTTTTCAAAGCTTTCAGTAGTTTCCTTTTTTATTAGACTAGTTTTCTGGAAAGATATATCTGTATGATCTCTCTTTTCTTCCTGGAAGTCTATCATTACTTGATTCTCACACTGACACTTTTATTACTTCTGTTTTATTTCTGGATAACTTACATTTACAGGAAAGTTGATTGACTTCAGGATTTTACTCTTTCATGGTTTCACTAATACTTTATATTTATCTTTTGTATCCTTTTATGTATTGTTTTTTTCCCAGTATCAAATAATGGCTGAAGCTGAAAGGGACCTCTGGCAATTATCTGGTCCAATGCTCCCTGCTCAAACATGGGCACCTAAAGCCAGCTGCCCAGGACCATGTCCAGATGCTTTCTGAATATGTATACAGATGGAACTTAACAGCTTTTCTGAGCAACCTGTACCAGTGTCCAGTCATCCTCACAGTGAAAAAAGTGTTTTCTAATGTTCAAATGGAACCTCCCACATTTCTGTTTCTACTCATTGCCACTGGTCCTGTCACCAGGAACCATCAAAAACAGTCTGTGTCTTCTCTGCACCATTCCTTCAATATGTATTCTTTTGAAATATTTTCTGTTTTTTCAGTCCTTAGGCTAAACAGTCCCAATTCTCTCATTCTTTCCTCATATGTGAGGTGCTTCAGTCCCTTAATCTCCTTGACATCCTTTATTGGACTCTCTCCAGCATGCCCATGTCTTTTTTGTGTTGTTTTGCCCAGAACTGGACACAGTAGGGAACAATCATCTCAGCCTGCTGACAATACTTTGTCCAATGCAGCTGAGGGTACCATTAGCCTTCCATGTGACAAGGGCACATTGCAGATTCAGGTTTAACTTTATGTTCATTTTCTGACATGCTGCTTTTCCAATTGGATTGTCCTCAGCATGAGGACATGAGATTGTTATTCTTCAGGTGCAGGACTTTGCAGTTCTCTTTGTTGAGCTTCATATAGTTCCTGTTGGAACACACTTATTACATGTAGTCATTTTTGTTTCTGCTTTCTTATGACTTTTTTTTTTTTCCATTTTTGCAAGTCATGCACAAGTGCAAAAGGAAAGACTGAAGGAAACAGTACTGAAAACCTATAAATTAATCGGTATCACAGGGAACCTAGAAGCTAAACAGTGTGATTAGAAAGACAAAGCATGATGTTCTTAAAAGGCCTTAGAGAAATCTGAAAATTTGAAAGAATCAGTGGAAGTTATACTAAAAATTCTGTTGAAGAGATGATTGAAGTTAATAATTGAGTACTGTTCTTAAGAAGACAACAGACTTCTGAATGTTCACTGAATGATAGCTTGCTTCATCTTCTTTTATCAGTAGTGCTATTTTTTTTCAATTGAACAGTTTATATACATAAGTGGAAAACATCTCTCAGCGAACATGGCATTTTTCTCATCATCATTGTATTATGTCTTCGGTTAAATAACAAAGGAAAATCTGTAGGAAACTGGGTTATATGTTTCTAAAATGTAATATCATATAGATAGGGCTATATGTATAAAAAAGTCAATGCATACAAATATTTCCACAATCTTCAAGAGAGAGAGTTGTAAGCTGAGTCTACTCTTTTTCTGTCAATATTTGTCGACTACCTCACAAATCAAAATAATAGTTTCAAATATAATGATTGGTCAAATCTGAATTCTCTAAATCATTAAGTATATAAACTTACAAAATAAATCTTGAATCAATGTTTCTTTCAAATCTGATTTTGTTTTGATAGAAATAGTTTTTGGATGGCTTTTCACATTCTCTGTTGCAGACATATTTTAGATCATATAAAGTGTTTAAGAAATTCTTATGCTGAAATATATAACAAGAAAAATGAGAATATAATTTAAAATTATTGTCTTTAAAATCACAGTTTAGTATGGTAGGTATAATAATATGGTGAAAATCTGATGAGGAAATTTACTTGATGATTAAACAAAATATAAGTTTATTAATGAAAGAAATAATGACAGAACCTAACTAACTATAGATCACTTCTTAATTAATTATGGATTTTCTACTTAGTCTGAGTGGTAGACCAAAACAGATGACAAGAAGTTGTAAAGGTTCAAAGGGTCATGAAGACATTCCATGAATAGCTACTGGATATTTCATCTGAAATGACCTCATTGGCTGCATATATATTAGTTTAATTATTAGGGCCAGTCTCAGGTTTAAGCACTAATACTTAACCTTTGCTTTCATCACTTATAATTTTGACTCAGGATTACTATTATTCTCACATATAATGCTTTAGACATTGTTTTGGAGACATTGTCTGCCACAAACTGTTTTCAATCAGTCTCTTTCCTGATTAAGTGGTTTTATTGGAGGTAGTGGTGTACAGGTACACAGAGTGTAGCTTGCCACTTGACCTTCAGACAGGTAATGATCTGTAGATTGCTTAGTTTTTTAACATCATAGAAGCATAGACAATGAGTGCATAACATTTTTAATATAATTTGTGTTGAAATATTCCTTACTGTGTTTCTTTTGAGACACTCAAGTATAGCCTGTGACTTAAAAACCTTAAATAATTTCCTTCTGATTTTCCCATAATTTACTTTTTACATTGTTTGTTATAAAATGACTAATTTTAAGTGACAATGGATCGATAGTACCAAAAATATCTTGTAGTACACAGATAAGCTGAAGTGGAAAAAAAGAAATGGAATTCCCAGAACTGTTCAGCTAATGCACTTTTACAATGACCTAGACAAAATATCACTCCCTTGGAGAATAACTCAGCATATAGGAGTCAGTTGTGCTAAAATACAAGATTTATGCAGTATGCCACCATCATAAAGGACTGTTTTCACAAGGAAAACAGCTGAGACAAGCAAGCTGCTTTAATTTATAGATAAGTCTTAATTTTTCATTTTATAAGCCACATATTTCAATTTATGAGAATATTTCTCTCACATTTATTATTTTAATAATTTCATATATTTATCAGTGTCATTTACGTATGTGTGCTACATTTATCAGAGGTTCAAGGAGTTGTAAAATCAGTCTTTTGCTATGGTGATCTCTTCAAATAAAAAGAAAAGAAAGAAAGAAAGAAAAACACCTCTGATCTATTTGCAAATAAAGAAATAAGCTATTTCCCTTTTCTTCAGCAGTGTTTGTTGCTTTCACTTCCAAATTCTTTGTATACCAACAAATATAATTTCTTCATTCATACTTAAAATATCAACAGAATCTCAGCAGAGAGAAAATAGTGATGTGCTTTTCATTATATTTGAATATATGTCATGAAAAGTTGAGAATGATAATAAGGTAAGTGAAGACTGTATGAGCTCTCCATTATAAAACTGGGAAAACCAGGAAGTGACTGAGAAATTATTCCCACATAATGACGTATCTCAGTAAATGTGACCAAGCAGCACAAAAATATAGAAAAGTAAACCTACACTCCGTGAAAATGTTTGCTTAAAATCTCACGGTAATTTTAAGAACAGGCTTCCAGATTAAAAGGAAAATAGTACATTATATCAGAAGAAATCAGCTGTGAAAATTGATGACAATTCAACTCAATTTCAAGAAATTAGAAATGTTTCTGACCTAAACCCAAGCATGCCAAGCTGTTTGCATCAACTAAGAACCAGCAGCACCAAAAGTTTTTGATTGTTTTTCTTCAAATAGGGAGATAATGGAACAAATATGGCAGACCTCACAGAGATTTTTATAGAAATGAAATAGCTACCATGCAGTTCAGACATAATTCTTACATGTGAATTACCTGCGATGATTAAAATTATTCTGGCTATGTGTCTGAAATACAGATGAGAAGGATTTTGAGAAATTAAAATCCAAAATAAGTATGAAAATGCAAACTATAAAGTGCGATTCAAATTATTCTGAAATTATTCTGAACATTACATCTTAAATCTATACTGAAAATAATAGAAAGTGATGTTACTGGGGCAATATAACTTCCTAAAGCATTTCTAGTGTTCTTTGTCACACACAAAATAGAAATCTGATCTACCTGTTATTAAGATATTTTTATAAAAGTAAAATTCTAAGTATCAGTTTGAAACAATTTTAAAAGCATTGCTTTTGTTTTCCTCAACTAGTATAATGCAAGGTTATGTTACGTACAAGGAAATAGAATTCATAATGCATGACTATAACAATAGAAAACTCAGAAACTTTTTTGAAATATGAAAAGAAATAGCATATAAATTAAGATAAAATTTGAAAGTTTTTCCTATATTTCTTAGACTGTTTTGTGGAGGTACTTCGGAAAGATACTTACTAAAATATTTCTGGTAAGAAAGCAATAAAACTATGCCTTAAAAGTTCATAATTATTTAATTCATACTCATTTTAGCAAGTTTACTCCACTAGTTCATAATGCTATCCTTGTTTTTAAATGTCCTGCATTTCACTCACTCTCCTTCCTTTCAGGGGCCACCTCACCTCAGGGCTCTGACACAGAGTTCTAGGCATTTCAGGTTATCTAAATCAGCAGCTCTAGTAATGGCAGATCAAAATGTTGCCAGTAAATAAATGTCCATAAATAATGCATAAAGGATGAAAGCCATCCTCTTTTATTGCTGTAGCCTGCACTACATCCATTTACCAACAAAAGTACATTTCAGTTCTCTGACATTAACCTGAAGAACAGAGAACTCATCTGAGAAATTTTCAAGCTTCTTTCTAGATAGTAAGCAAAAAAAAAAAAAACCAAAAAAACCCCCTCCATTCAACATGAAGGAACCAAAAATAAAGATCTCAGCTTTTATTAAAATATTTGAACTAGGTAAAAAGATTGTAAGAAAATATCCCCAAAGTTAAAATTCTCATGGCACAACATAAAAATTATTTGTTTATGAAGCTTTTTTTAACAAAAAATAACCCAGTTAAAAAAAAATCAACAGTAAGTGCCATAGATTTGTGATAAAATAAAGAAGTCCTTACCATGTCAAAAACAGTATGACAAACCAACATGCTCAACTTTAACGTGAAGCATAAGTTTTGATACCATCTCAGTGCATCCAGGCAATCCATAGAGAAGTAATCCTATAGCCTATAGCATTTTAGCATTTTAAGTTTTCCTAGTTTTAAGGCTATATTAATGTATATGATATACACTTACAGCAGTAGAAAAGTACAGCTCTTATGCGCTGACACTCAAAGCTGGTTAACTTATTTACTAAGTAAAGGACAGAAATTGCAGAAAAGTTTAAAATAATCTTACATCTCTCCTGACACTGATAATCCTAGTTGCTGCAGCATCAGACAAGCCCTTTCTTGTAGACCACAGCACTTTCAGCAGAGTTCCTCTCTATGGTGAGATTTGCCAGATCTAAGTTCACTAGTACTCTTACAGGGGCTTGCTTAAAATATGTATTCACCAGTGACTGATAGGAGTCATGTTTACAATGTGGACTTAGCTTTGAACAGTCCCTTGGACAATGCATTCCAATAGCCTTATCTTCATAAAGCTGGAGTTCCCAAATGGAGACATATTATATTTCAAGTGGAGAAGACAATGCACTGTGCATACAGTTATGACTGAGTATACATTTGTGATGTGTTGACCTTGGCAGCTTCCAGCTGCCCATGCAGCCAATCTCTCACTCTCAACAGGACAGGAGAAGAAAATAAGATGAAAAAGCTCTTGAGTCAAGGTAAACACAGGGGAATGACTTACCAATTAATATCACAGACAATGCAGAGTCCACCTCAGGAATTTTTATTTAATTTAGTGGTAGTTAAAATATTCTGGAATACTGAGAAACAAATCCAAAATCCAAAACAACTTCCCTCTACCCCTTTTTTTTTCTCCCAAGCTCAGCTTCCTTTCTTTATTCCTCACTTGTCTCCCTTCACCTTACCCTGAGAGTTGTAGAGGGGAATTATGTTTTACAGGTTGCACTCATTCCATCACAGCTTTTCTCTGCTGGTTTTTACCCGTCATATTTTTCCCCTGCTCCATGGAATGTGAGTCCTTTTCAAGGAGTGCAGTCCTTCAGGCAAAATTCCTGGGTGGGATTATCCATGGTCCCTTGTTTCTTCTGGGCATACCCACCTGCTGTGTCATGGCCCTTTCCACAGGCAGCGTTGTTTATATCTGCTCTACTGTGATGCTCTCCAAAGGATGCAGGGAAATATCTACTTCACTGTGGCTGCTTCCAGGGGCTGTAGGGGAATCCCTTCTCTGGCTTCTAGAGCACTTCCTCCCTTTCATTTGTCTCTCACCTTGGTGTTCACAGGTTCAGTTTCTCATCTATATTTTTGCATGATGTCTACACTATTGATGAGTTTCTCCTACTTCCTGCTCAGTGGGCCCAGTAATTCTAGTACAATCCATGTAATTGAAAAATTTACAAGCTAGAGGCATATTATGGCCCTCCAGATGTTGCGCCACTAGTCCATGCCAGATAGCAGGGCTATGTAAATACCTCTGAGGAAGGACAGTGAAAGTATATTGTAGTCCTTCTCAAGAAAAAGCAATTTCTGGGATTCTGCGGTAATGGATATGCTAAACAAAGCATGAGCCATATAAGTCACAGCATGCCATGTTTCAGCTTCTTTCTTGCATTCTAGTAGTGTAACCACATTCAGGACAATTGCAGCCATGGGAGAGGCCACTTTATTTATTAGCTGGTAATCTATCGTCATGCATCGAGAACCATCTGGCTTCTTTATGGGCCAAATAGGACTATTAAAGAGAGAATGGTATGCCAGATAATACCCATCTCCAACAACAGCTTAACTGAGTGATTTCAGCATGTCTCCCAGGGTAACTGATACTATTTCAAGGCTACTGGGTTTGCAGGTGGCAGTAAAACAACTGGTGCAGTAAAGTACTTAACCTACCAAAATAGCCTGAATTCTTGAAGAATGTTTTTCACCTGGAGTAAAGAAGGTTTTATCTATCAAAATTATGTCGTCTGTTATTTATCTGGGAACTTGAGTCACACCTGCTTGAGTAATAGATGTTGAATTTTTTTCCCAGTTGTGGGACGATGTAGGCTTCATGGGATGGCTCTTCAGAAACACCAGCTATAAGTTGATTGTGTGAGTAATGCACTTCAACCCCTGTATTTAAAAGAGGCATTTGTAACAGATTTTCCCTAGGCAATCCCTAATAAGACAAAATAGTGTGAAAAGGATGCAATCAAACAAATGGGACTGCTCACCAGAGATAAATAATTTGGTAACTGGTCTCACAAAGCTGTGGGAATTTATTCCTTCCTTCACAGTTAACTCCCAAAGTTGTGATCAGCCTCCTCCAAGTATTGTACTTGGTCAGTTTAATCATGGAATCAATTAGATTGGAAAAGTCCTTTAATATCATCAAGTCCATCCATTAACATAACATTGCCACATCCACCACTAATTGAGTCCCTGAGCACTATGTCTACCTATCTTTTAAATATGTCCAAGGATGATGCCTCAACACCTCTCTGGGGAGTCTATTCCAGTGCTTCATATCAAGAAACTTACTACTATCCAACCTAAACCTGCCCTGGTGTAACTTGAGGTTGTGTCCTCTTGTATTGTTGCTTGTAACTTGGGAGAAGACTTCAACCACCTCCAACCTTGTTTCAGGTAATTATAGAGAGCAATGTAGTCTTCCCTAAGCCTCCTCTTTTCCAGGCTGAAGAACCTCAGTGTCCTCAGCCAGTTCTCATGAGTCTTGTTCTCTAGACCCTACACATCCATCTCTGGACATAATCCACAACTTCAATGTCTTTCTTGCAGTGAGAGGCATAAAACTGAATACAGTATTCAAGGTGTACCTCATTAGTGTCAAATACAGGAGAATCATCTCTTCTCTGATCCTGCTGATCACACTGTTTCTAATACAAGCCAGGATGCCATTGGCCTTCTTGGTCACCTGAGCACACTCTTGGTTCATGTTCAGCAAGCTGTAAATTGACATTTTGTTTCTGCCAAGACAGCTTTCCAACCACACATGCCCAAGGCTGTAGTGTCTTATGGGGTTCTTGTGGACCAAGTGCAGGACTCAGAACTTGGACTTGTTGAAAATCCTGCAATTGGTCTCAGCCCATCACCTCTACCCTCTTGAGATCCTCCCCTCCAGCAGATCAACACTCCCATCCACATTTGTGGATGCACTTATTGAGGGTGCATTCAATCCCCTCATCCAGAGCATTGATAAAGATAGATTAAATAGAATGGAATCCAACACTGAGCCTGGGGAACACCACTGATGACCATCTGCCAACTAGATTTGATTCATTCACCACCACTCTCTAGGCCCAGCCATCCGTCATTTTTTTACCCAGCAAACATTACACCCATCCAAGCCAAAAGCAGATATTTTCTCCAGGAGACTGCTGTGGGAAATATTATCAAAGGCATTATTAAAGTCCAGGTAGAACATATCCATAGACGTTCCTTCATCCAATAAGTGAGTAACCTTGTCATAGAAGATCAGTTTAGTCAAGCCCGATCTGCCATTCATAAAACCGTCTTGACTGGGCCTGGTCATCTTGTTGTCCTTTTTTGTGCCATATCATGTCAATCAAAATTATTTACTCCATAACCTTCTCTGACGCCGAGGCTGATAGACCTTTAGTTATCCAGATTCTACTTCTGAATCTTGCAGCTCTAAATGAGCTAGTCCCAGAGCATTCTTCAACTGTTGTGTGATTGCAAGGTTTTGTGTTAATGTGTCTAATCACAGTAAGTCTTGAGGGCTTTAAATACACACTGTCTTCCCACTCACCACGGCCCCAGGATCCAAGTTATATAGCAACCGCTGACCAAGACCCTCATCTGATTTTCGTCAAAGTAAATCAGCCAAATTTTGGAGCTGGATCATACACTGAGGAGTGTTTTAAGAGCACCTTTTGTTTGCTTATCACCAAAAGTGTGGTAGAAGGATTTCCTGTTTTCATTCTCAGACACTTTGTTCCATTTCACTTCAGAAGTCTCCATCCTAACAAGTACAAACTGCAAATCCTGCTGCTTTTTCTCCACATCTATAATCTATGTTTTTCTAAACACTTTAAAATGTCAGTAGGAGTTTGAAAATACCATAATTCCTTCTATTTTTTTTTCCCAAATTACTGGAGAAGATATCTGGGATACTCTTTTCCATTCATCTCCAGACTTGTGTGCAAGGTCAGCCAGACATTCCGACAGGCCTTACTCTGCTATTGCTTTTTCAAAAGACTATTCCTTATTGACCTCCTATCAACTACTTACAATTTTTTTTCACAGAGGAAGTGCTGCTTCTTTTGGGAAAAATATCAACACTCAAAATTGGTTAAGATATGTATTGTGTAAAGAATGAAAATTGTAGAAGGGATAAGAGCAACATTAAACCCCACTTGATATCACAATTGATGAAGCTTCTCAATTGGATAAGCCTCTCCTTCATTACTATCACATGTTCTATAATTGGCATCTTTTGGTCACTAGGTTAGATAGGCAGCTTTGAGTGTCAGCATCTTTTTTACTGAGCTCCCAAAATAATTGGCACCTCTGGAGTTACAACAGTTGCTTTTGGTTGCCAATGTTATCAATCATCTTCCTCTTACATTCAACACTTAAGTGATGATATAAATTATTGAAAGATAATAATTTAGTCCTGTTTCGCATCTAGAAACTATATGTTACCATGAGTAGGAATCAGTGACGTGGGCATCTGATACCACTCTTTACTCTCTATATTATCTTTACATCTTTATTAGCTTTTAATTTGTTCAGAAAGACTTTTTTTTTTACTTAATTGCTTATTTTTTATTACGTTTGAATACTGTGATTCTTTTCATGAATTTCAATGTATGCAAACTTGATTCCATTTGGATGAAACTAAATATCACATTCACTCAGTATTTTTTTCTAAACCCATGAAATAAGATTACACAATCTTATATATAGGGACACCTTCTATTAAATTAGAAAATTTTCCTCTTTATACATCTAGCTGTTACACTCTTGGAAATCATCTCTTCTTTTCAAGAACAAGGTAAGATATCTTCACACTGTAAAAATGAAAGCCAGCAGAAGAGTAAAAATGTCTGCTTTGCACTATGATTCAAAACGGTTTTTGTGAGCTGATAGGTGCGAATTTAGCAGGTTCTGAGTTCACTCACGCTAGTCACACTGCATTCCAGATCACAGGTTTCAAGAATATCCTTCATAGTTGAAATGCTTTGTATGTTGATTTATACTCTATTGCAAAAATGCTAAGGGATGGTTGAATTTTTTTTCAGTAACTTTAGGTGCCTCATTCAGAAGATGAAACAGAATACTGAGTCATTAGAAGTTTTCTCTGTCTATTTTTGATAAATATGTTGATCATGGTAAAAAAAAAAATTCTGGAGCCGAAAGTTCACTAAAGAAAGGGAAATTCTATTTCAACTTGGGGCAGGAGCTTTAAATGTATGTGCACTTAACCAAAAATGTTTCCATAGAAGCTTATGCACTAGCTCAGCTGCCAATAATAGAAAGACCTTTAGTCAGGAACACTTAGTATGGATCTCTTTGCTATGCAAGTCACCTTGGAGAAAATCCATTTTTTATTTTGTGCTAGTCTACTAATTCCTATTGATTTGTCACCAGTCTTTCAACTGCAGTTGTTGGTGACTGGTTTTTAAACAGTCTTCTCTTTATAATAAGGTGATAAGGCATAGAAATAGTTTAAATAATTTATTTAATTGAAAGTGAGAGATTTAAAAATTCAAATAAATTTTGGCTTTTTGTTCTTGCATTTCAGCAATTTTATATTCATATCTATAGGATTATGAGCAAAAAATCTCTTCAATGAATTTCAAGATTCAAAAGAAAACTATCAGAACATTTACCTTACCATAAAAACGTAGTAGCTTTTTCAAACCAAGCTTCTAAATTTTTTGCCAATTGACTTGAGAGAGTAAATTCTGAAGTGAAATGGTGTTTTGTTCCGTAAATTTTTTAGGTTCTAAATCTGCCAACCAGGGTGCCAGTAGGAACCAAATGGAGAATTTATTTTAACTTCTTAAAAAGAAAAAAAAAAGTATAATAAATATTTCAAGAATGAGAAATACTTAGTAAATGTCAAATTAATCTAATGGAACTTATTTGGAACAATTTTTATTTACTGCCAAGCTATGGCAGCATTAAAATTAAATGTTAGTATGAAGTTAAATGTTTTCAGCTGTTTGTTAAAAGAAAATACAAGCCTCAATAAATTTTGAAATATATATGGGATGAAAAAGATCAAGACATCTGGAACTCAGGAAATGAAAATCATAGACAATTATGTACTTTAATAGCTTCATAGAAAATATGTTGTCATTCAAATAAAATCACAGAAAAAACATAGCTCTGGTCACAGGAAAAGAAGACCTTGTCTAGAAGACATTAAGTGGAAGGTACAGGTACATCTTTGCTGAGTAACTGACCTCTGGATGACCATAGAGCATGAGAAGCTAGAACAGTATTTGAGTGTTCCACAATGCTGTGCAGGAAGAGAAGGAAAATAATTTTTCAAAAATTTTACCAGAAATGTCTTTTGTACAAACATATTTATGTCCAACAATGGCATGATTTAAAGTTAGTTATTTATTTACTTTTAATTTTCTTAAAAGATAATATTAACCAAAAATAGTCCATTTGTGGATTGATTGAGCTATTCAACATCTTCTAATGTTAATATCAACTTTGTTTCCGAAGATTGATTTTAAAAAATATTACTTTGAAAGCATTACAAACCCTTGTCAATTCCTCTTTGACTATCATGCCAGCAAAATAGTGTTTACTCCATGAATACCAGGGAAGATCTCATCTGGGATTTCTTTCAAACTATTTTCCATTACCTACTATCCTCTTTGGCTGAAATAGAATTCCTGAGTAAAAACTGGTTAATGTTGGTTTGGTTTTTTTTTTTGTGTTCTGTACAATTTTATTCCTAATAAAAACGACCATATATAATTGCCTATTTATATATACTAATCATTAAATGAATGTCTTTAAAAATAGGTAGCAGAAACTTGGGCATTTATAATCGAATCAGAAGGAATTCTCTTGGCAGGCATGTTCTCCCCAATCTTTCTCCTGAGCTAAATTCAAGATATTGAACACTGCACTACAATTTATGAATTGCAATGGTCAAAATTGTAGCTAATCACTGGGGACTTGCAATGCAATATGAACTATGTCTCCTGACTGGCAAAATCCATTTAATTTCTCTCTTCTTCCCTAGGAATAAATGTTACAATACTTCTAACTTGTGACCTTAGGGAGTAACTTACCTGAAAGTCAAAGTTAAAAGAAGTAGCAATTTAAAAGAGCTTAGTTATTGCAGCAGATTCATAGTCCAATGTGATGCACAAAAAAAAAATAGGATTTATGTGTAATTAGGAATATGAGACAGAGAAACCACTAGCAGAATAAAAGTGAGAATCGTGCATATTAAAAAAAAAAAACGGCAATTCAAAAGATAGTTGAAACCACATTCTGTGTTAGCTCTTCTGAGTTTGGGGCACATTTTTCAATTTCCCCTGGCAATACTCTTCTTCTTTGTATAAATAATAAATATTCATTGGAGCATCAACCTTAAACCATTTGATTAAACTCAAGTTCAGTACTTCCTTCTTCAATTCACATTTAACTAACTTCTAGATGTCTGCTGTACTTGTGTAAAAAACAAGTGTCTGTATCTCTCACATTTACTAAATGTGATTTGAAACTATAGTAACCAAAATTATCTTACCTTTATAGATAAACTCAAGTGATTGTTAACTAACATTAAAACTAAAGTAAAACACCACAACAAAACTACCACAACAAAAATCAGAACCCTAAAACAACAAAAGGACTTATTTTGCTTCTGTGCTTTTAAAATAAATACGAAAAAAAACCCTCAAGGATTAACCTATATTAAAACATACTCAAATAGCAAAGACTATTCCTAAAAGATTACAAGAGTTGGTTATTCTGTGAATTCTTTTTTGTATCAATTTTTGGTAAGTCCTTATTTCTTTATTTCTTATTTCTTCAAATTTCAGTGGTAAACTTCCTGTGTTTCAGTCACTGTTGGTGAATTTATGTGTTACCAAAACAATTACAAATCTTAGTAGAGAAGGAAATTAATTAATCTATCTATTAATAAGGAGAATTTCACAAGAAATTACAGATACCAGATTACCTGATATACCAGATGCTATGTTCTTGGTACCAGATGTTGACAGGAGTCATTGAACTAGCTGACATCCTTATAACCTTAGGTTAATGCACTGCTTGGAAAAAAGAAGGCACGGCTATCTTGCTATGTACTTTTACACATTTACTATGATTTCTACACACTTCCTTCACAATACAGAGTATCACTGTCTCCACTGTAAAAATGAAAGGCAAAAGCTCATTTCTGTATTTTCCATGGTGTTAGCCACTTCAGAGTGCGGTTCAGATGATCTGGCAGACATATTGCTGATCTCTGAGAAAAAATACACACTACCACTACCCTAATGAACACACCACAGCTACAAGAGGGAGAACATACTCTTATGCATATGTCTCAACTTGAACTGGGAGAGCGCATGTAATTTTTCTAATGTCATCAGTGATGATCAGTCAACATCAAAACACAATATTGTGTGCCCCTGTTACAGCAAAGAGAAGAAAACTGTGGTTCTTTCCCCTCAATACTCCTCTGCTTCTGCAGTGTCTGTTGTTCTGATGTCTCTGAAGAGTTTCCCCAAAGTTTGCCTTGCCCTTATATCACCACTCTCCTGGTCCGAGCATTACCTGAGTTAACCAACTGAATGTGCCTTATTTGATCATTTACAATTTAATAAATTATCCCTTCCATCTGACATTGCCCTTCACAGGCTTTTTGCTTACAAATTCACAGACAGAATTGTTTCATTCTTCTTGTTACTTTCAGGTCACCGAAGTCACTGATCTCCAGGAAAATGTAGAAATCTAGCTAATAGAAAGACATATGTAACTTCTGTGGGAAGTTAACCCTTCAAGTAAAGTGAAAAGGGCTCAGGAAGAGCTCATGCATTCTCCCTAGCTGTGGAGAAATTTGGAAAATCATTAAAATAAATTTAGGCTGCCAATTTAAAAAACTTTGAGACACTGTTTTGGTTTAACCCCAGTCAGCAACTAAGCCCCATGCAGCCACTTGTTCACTTTCCCCCCATCCCTTCTAGCAGGATGGGGAGGAAAAAAAAAAAAAAAAAAAGAAAAGTAAAGTTTGGAGATTGAGACAAGAACAGTTACTTACTAAATGAATTAAAAGGCAATAATAACAATACTACTATTAAAATGCAGAATAATAAGAATCATTATGAAAAGGGAAACAACAAAAGAGAACTAAAAAAGGAAAAACTCAAACAAAAGAAATGTTGCACAATGAAGATGCTTACCTCTTGCTGATCAATGCTTGAGCAGTGATCAATAGCTCCCCAACACCACTCCCCAGTTTATACACTGAACATGATATACATACTGTGATATGGAATGGCCCTTTGGCTACTTCAGGTCAGCCCTCCTGGCCATGTCCCTTTCTAGCTTCCTCTGTACTCCCAACCTATTCTCTGATAGGGCAGGATGAGAAGCAGAAAAGTTCCTGATACCGCACAAGCACTGTTTAGCAATAACCAAAATGTTCTTGTCTTATCAGTGCTGATTTTAGCAAAAACCCAAAACACAGCCATACACCAGCTACTAGAAAGAAAATTCATTCTATCCCAGATGAAAGCAGGACAGATTTCAAAACATATTTAGAATAAATCCAAGCCTTTATGAATATAGAATAAATCTTGTGATTTTGGACCCTATTTAGGCTAATAGAAACAACATAAAAATTAAAAATGAAGTTTAAAGTCACTCCAGAGAATTTCAGGCTCATGATCTCTCTATGAGGTATTTTTTATAGTAAAACTGATGTGCAACATAATATCTTTTTCATTGTATCTGTATTAATGAACCTGAGGTAACTTCCAGATTTCTTGTGCATGATATATGTATCAGCTATGTTCCATGTTCCAGCTATGTTGGAAAACACACTCAGGAAGTAAAATATTCCTTTTTTGCTACTTACTGATTTTTACTGAAAGTAACTCCGGACTTCCAGATTGAAACAGAAGCATGTTATATTTTCCTTTTTGTATATCAATACCTCTCTTTTCCTCACAATCTGTCTTTTCTTTTAAAAAATTGGCAATAAAATATTTTTTTAAAGTAATGAATGTGTTTCCTGCTCCAAATACACAAGAATCTGGTTGAAAAAGCTCTCATTATTTATTTTTTGTATTTTTCTACTACTTCTGCATTCTGAGGAGGATAAAGATTCAATTTCACTCCTATCTTTGCTGAACATTGTTACATTGAAATTCCATTGTGGATCTAGTCTGCAAATATTTAATACTTCAATAGATAAATGAAATATCAAAAATAGACTAAATTAGAATGTAAATAAATCTGGTACCTAAATGTATACTGAGAGAAAGTTTAAAATCATATCTGAATATGAGCTGAAAAGAAATCATTCATAAACATTCCTGCATTCATTGAGAAGACTCTAACCAGAAACAAAAGTAGATGTAAAAACATGAGGAAAAAAAAATCACAATGTTCCATTTTTTCCTAGTAGATTGTTCTATTTAAAGAATAGATTTACTCTGTTGCATGGAATATTATTTTTTTGACTAGTGAAATGAGATTAGTATTTGTTAATGGTCCTATAAAAAATTTGAAATTATACATTCTGAAAAAAAATATAAATTAGTTTGAGGTATGTGGTGAAAAATAGACTATCTTGTCTTCCTTAATTTTTTACAATCTCAGGTATAACATTCTCTTGCTAGTCAGTATTTGTTAAGCATTATGTTGTTGCCAAGATAGTGAAAAGCAAGCAAACAAAAGCCATAATTTATGTATGGATCTATTACATTTGTGCCCAAATGCTGTAGAGCTGCATAATTCGTGTTCTCTATGCTGGCAAGTTTTCCTAGAAAAGACTTAGTTTGGAGCGTGTTGATGGCATATAATTGCATCATTGATGAGACCACAAAACTGTTGGCTTGTGCCCTGAAGAGAGAAAAGAATTAAAAAATGAAAGGAAGGGAAAACCAAAAATCAATGTTACTCAAGAGGAAAGAAAAAGATGCCCTTTGAATGAAAAGACAATTTCTAGCTTCCAAGATGTTATTGTAAAAAATGAATAGAAGAATGCGAATGCTCTTGGGGGAAAAAGAAAAAAAAGAAACAACCAAAAAAACCCCAACCAAACAAACAAAATAACTCAGCTGAAAACAACTCTCACAAAATCAAAACCAGCCAACCAACAAACACCCAAAAGAAACAAAATGAGAAGAAAATCTAAACAACTAAAGTTTAAACTGCAAATTACTATTTCTTCTATGGAGAACCATTTTATTATTTTTCTACAGCTTTTTATTTCTCCTTCATTCCTTCTTCCCTACGTTTTTCACTCTCGTCTTCGTTATTAGAGCTATAATTCTGCACTAAGACAGTTCAAAATATCACTTATTTATATCTCCCTTGGATTTTACCTATTTTATCTCCATTTCTTTTAGCACTCTGTCTTCATCTCATGCCATCTTTCTGTTATTATTTTTTTTTTTCTCCCAACCTCAAATACTATTTTCACATATACTTTGGCATCCTTAAACTTAAATAATAACCTTAATCACCTAACCTTGCTACCACTTAATTTCTCCTTGGTGTCATATTTTCTCTTTTTTAATATTGCCCTAATTGACTTTAGCGCAGATAACATCTTTGGGTAAATTTAATTGTGAATTTTTAACTTTTATTCTTTTTTGATCTATCTTGTTTCTTTAAGAATATTCACTCACTCTCCTCTTCAGGAGGATACTGAATTTTCTACGGTCTCCATTTATCAGTTCAGGTATTAAAAATAGCTCCCTTCTGAAAAAAAATATTTTCATAGCCATCCTAAAATCTTCTAAAATGACAGACTGAATCAATATATAACAAGGTATACTGGGTATTTTTTTCTGTAGCTTTATAAAGTAAAATGGAAACAATCCTTTTTTTTTCCTTCAAAGTTAATTGTGATCACTTATAAAACCCCATCTGAGCATTATAACCTTGCTAGAAATGATTTTTTTCTATTTCTTATTTTCAACTGTGAAACACAATTGTTGAAAAATGTTCATGTCAACAACATCAAATCATATTAAGTTTTGGTAAGAGTATATTAGCAACCTGTTAATTTTTTCAAATAAATATGGATTATATTGTCATTAAATGGATAACATTAAAATCACTGTGCAGAAATTAACCGATATTGTCTGCTATGATATTTGGCAAAAAACAATAAAAAAGAGAATAGTTTTTAGTCTCCTTTTGAAAATCTTACTCAATCACACAGAATGATCTCTTTAGAACAGGCACTCTCTGAGCTGTTACACCCACAGTTAATTGTTTATCCATTTGACAGTCAGTTATGGAAGCATTTAGTAGTCCTTGTTTTTTTATTATTTTTGGCACACTTCTGGATGCTGTGGATGGACTCCATGGTTGTTTGTTTTGCAAATATTAGGTCAACTGTCTAAAAAGTTAGGTAAATCTTTACCTAAATTAGAAATGAGAGTTTCAACCAAAAGGGAGTGGAAAATAGAGAAAAATAATCTTATTATCAACATATATATACATATGTATCCATATTCTAACGGATATGGATACATTTCTTACTAATTTTCATACAATCATAGAATAGTTTTAGTTGGAAGGGTCTAAAAGAGGATCTGCTTCCAACCTCCCTGCCATGGATAGGGACACTAGACCAGGTTTTTCAAAGCCCCCATCCAATCTGACCTTGAATGCTTACAGGGATGGAACATCCACAACCTCTCTAAACAGTTCCTGCGTCTCACCACCCTCACATTGAAACACTTCTTTCTTATAGCTGATCTAAATCTACGTGGTTTTTTTCAGTTTAAAGTTATCAGCTGTCCTATCACTTCAGGTACTTGTAAAATGTCCCCCTCCAGCTTTCTTGTAGGCCCTGTTTAGATATTGAAAGGCTGATATAGGGTCCCCCTGGAGCTTTATCTTTTCCAGGATGACTATCTCCAACGCTCTCAGCCTGTATTCACAGGAGAAGTGCTCCAGACCTTTGATTACCTTTGTGGCCCTCCTCTGAACAGCCTCTAACAGCTCCATGTCTTTCCTATGCTGAGGAACACAGAGCTGAATGGAGTAAAGCAAGTGAGGTCTCATGAGAGGAGAGACAATCACTTTCCTTGACCACATCTCTTTTGATGCAGCCCAGGACACAGTTCGCTTTCTGGGCTGCAAGAACACATTGCTGGATCATGTTGAGCTTTTCATCAACCAACACCCTCAATGTGTTTTATGAACAGAATGTATCTTTAGGAAACTAGTCCACACATGTCTCACATCAATCTTCAGAGAAGATCACTGAATTACTTTAAGATGGTTTTATCTGTTCAAATCAAGGTATGAAATCTGACTTTTTTTACTGAATTAAACTATTTATTTTCTTTCATCTCACTCTTTGACATATCATGATGAAATATTAGAGAAGTGGCATATTTTTCATGAGGGAATTTGGCATTATTCTTTCATGCTTAGCTTTGTCGTTATTGTAACAAAATCTTCAATACTTACTAGATGTCTATTCTAGTTAAAAAAAATGCTTGTTGTAGTTTTAAAATAATTTAAAAGAAATAAAAATGGCATACAGTCAATGTCAGTGTCTTATGGTTAAAACCACTTTAGTTTTCCTTGAATTACAAGAAAAACATGAGACTTGTTTTGACAGGAATTCTCAGAGTATATTAATAACTCTTTCAAAAAAACAGAATATGCAGCAATGAACCATGCCTTGTTAATAGGGTAACAGTTTATCACAGTAATGTTAAAAAGCAAACTCATTCTTGATAGCAAAGGAAAAATCTTCAGAAAACTTTCTTACACTATTAAACTTTGGATTTTGTTTGCTTTTCTTCAGTGCTCCTAATATTGCTGTTTATTGAAGTGTTGCACTCTTTTAATAAAGCTTATTTTTTGTTGTAACTTTTAATAATGGTATGGGCCAGTGGTTGTAAGTCATTAAGGATCTGTGGTTTGGGGTTTTTTTTATGTGATGATAAAGGAATTTTAAAAAGAGGTACTACAGAAAGGAATTTGGAAAAAAAACATGTTATCCTGAAAACTGTATTAGTCAACAAGGCGAAAAGAACCCCACTCTTCATCCACTCAACACTTACCGGAACCTGCATTCAAAGTGTAAAATTTTACAAACATGAAAAATGTTAACAAATATTGGTAACATCATCAATAATTTAACAAATAATGTCATTATCCCTTTGTCCTCATTCTTCCCAAAAGAAAAAAAACAGCCTTGATTCTCTCCCTGTCCCAACTGTCAAATTGATGATAATGAATGAAAATAAAAGATCTCTAACTGAGGTGTGAGATTCTTAGTGTTACTTTTCATTTTGTCTCTCCTCCTTTTTTTTCCTTTTGGAAACAGTAAAAAGAACTTCCATTGATCGACTGTAGTTTATTTCCTCCCAGAGGAAACAGAAGTTTATAAATGTTCCATTAGAAATGTATACCTGTACAAAAAACCAAAAAGTTTCATGATGACTGTCATGCGGCACTCATCAATTGAATCTATAAGTCAATTTAACCAATTAAATTGACAACATGTTGTAAAGGCAAAGGTTTTAATTTTAAATAAAAAAATAACTGAGACAATAATACATAAGCAACAACTCTACTGACAACCATTTAAATATCAAAATTTCAAGTGCAAACAACTACCTTTCTGCATTCTTTACAGGATTTATTCTATTACTTAAATGGATGTTCTTGCATTTTACTAATATAAATTCTTGTTAATGCAGTTAAATCTGAGTATGATTGAAGGAATTTCTGATGTTCCTGGTTATTTGTGTTTACTAATTACATAGTATGTGAGATGTATTCGTGTTAATTTTATTTTAGCCCACTAAGTCAGAATTTGTTTTCCTAGGAGCTTTTCATAACTCTCAAGAATATCTTGAATATATAAATTATAGAGAGGCTTGTGATGGTTGAACTAGATGATATTTTGAGGTCCCTTCTAACCCTTAAGATGCTGTGATTCTGTGACCTGGCTCTTTGTGATAAAGGAATATATTGTTATGGTTAGAGGATTTTGTGGTTTTGGCTGCATATGTACAAGTCCTCTAATGACCAGCCAGTTGTATCTTGACCTGACATGATCTAAGAAGTGTGACTATTTGGAGAAGTTAGGGGCACAAGAACAGGATTATTTTATTAATTATCTAGACAATAGATCAGTAGAGCTGGGAGAAAGAAAAATGAATATTGATAGCAGCTTATTTGCCTGTAAAAGCAAAGTGGCCTATGGCATAGAGTTTATTCCAGAGAGATGAGTAGCACTGATGAACTTGTCAAACTAAGTTTTTAGTATCCAGTCTATGAATATTGCCTTCTGATCACATACGCTTGGTGGATAATTGATATATATCACAGAATTCTGACTTTGGTGATGTTTCCCATGCTATGACTGATTATTGAGTCAAAAGATTTAGTTTTCATGTTACTTTACTGGTAGATTTAATTTTATTGTCATTCTGTGACATGATAGGACAATAAAAAGAAGATATAAACTTAGATCATTTTTGTTCTTCACTTAAAAAGCAAAAATCAAAGGATATAGATTGAAAGGCCTCTAGTGCACTGTCTTGCACTCTGAATAGTCTTAATCCAAAGACTCCTTATAAAAATATTCAATTTTCTTTAGAAATGAATTATCATCACTTACAAATGATCATCATTTTCAGGCTTTGCAGACAGAAAGCTAGGAGATCTCCAGAGCCTTTATTTTAATAGTTCTGTATTACATCTTATATTGGTTTTGTAGTGTAGCCAGAAGTTACGTGATCTGTAGCTATATATGTTTCTTTGAAAATGTGCTGTTTATAGAGTGTGTTGATATGGTAGGCACTTTTTTGAATTCTGACTTCTTCATCAGTTTCAATATAATAGCAGTATAAAATTCCATCACCTTAGTCATACAATTTTTCAGAAAAATGGCAACCACCTTCATTCATACCTAAAGAATCTATGAAAAGTATGGAAGATAAAATGTCCTTAAGTATTACTTTATCAGCAAATAATTTTCTGAAATTTAATTTAGGCTGGTGTAGTAGGTGTCTGGAAGATCTCAAACTGTAACGCGAGGGGTGAAGAGGAAGTGAAAAAACTGGCACGAGGCAGAGCGAGAGGAAGTGCTTATGCCAGCAGATATAAGTGCATAACATAATAAAGTGGAAACTGAGCATCATCCATACCGTGTATGCAGTGATCCATTCCCCTCAGCAGTCAGTGAGCTGGGAGATCAGTTTCGAGTGCCAGGTAGTGTTGCTGGCAATGGCAACAGGATGGTTAGGTATTTTCTTTTTTTTTTGTCTTTTACCAATTACCAACTTTAACGTAATACTCTTATTTTATAATTTTGTAATTTGTACACTTATCATACTTTTTCCTGAATTCTAAATTTATTTTCCAGGTCTAATTTTAAAAAATTTAATCCCTCTTCAGCAATTGCTAGTTAAGGGATGGGTAAAAAGTACTGAATAACTTCTCACTCTTCTCTCTTGAATGTATTACAATGAACTGTAGCTGAAAAAGGAACACACTTTTTAGTCTACTTGTCCTCTATGGGAATATAAAACATAAGTATTACCTTATTTGTTTTAATCAATCTTTATGTCATGCTATGAGACAATTGGTAATACTACAGAATCACAATATCTTAAGGATTGGAAGGGACCTCAAAAGATCACCTAGTCTAACCCACCCTGCCACAGCAGGACCTCCTAGAGTAGGTCACACAGGAACTCATCCAGGTGGGTTTTGAATGTCTCCAGAGAAGGAGAATCAACAACTCACCTGGGCAGCCTGTTCCAGTGCTCTGTCATCCTCACAGTAAAGAACTTTTTACTTACGCTTCTTTGGAACCTCTTATGTTCCAGCTTATACCCATTGTCCCTTGTCCTATCATTGGACAACAATGATAAGAACATGGGTCCATCCTCCTGACACCCACTCTTTATATATTTGTAAACAATAATGAAGTCACCCCTCAGTCCCCTCTTCTCCAAGCTACATAGCCCCAGCTCCCTTAGCCTTTCCTCATAAGGGAGATGCTCTACCTCCTTCATTATTTTGGTGACCCTGTGCTGAACTCTCTCCAGCAGCTCCATGTCCTTCTTGAACTGAGAGGTCTAGAAATGGACACAACATTCCAGATGTGGTTTCATGAGGGCAAAGTAGAGGGGGAGGAGAAGCTCTCTTGACCTGCTGCCCACAGCCCTTCTAATACACCCCTGGATGACACTGGCCTTCTTGGCCACGAGGGCACGTTGCTGGCTCATGGTCATCCTGCTGTCCACCAAGAACCCTAGGTCCCTTTCTGCTACACTTCTCTCTAAGAGTTCATTCCCCAGCCTGTACTGGTAGATGGGGTTATTCTTTCCCAGATGCAAGACTTTACCAACTGATTAATTATTGTATTAAATTACAAAGTTTCACAGTATATCTACAGTAACAATATTAGTCATTTTACAAAAAATTTAAACAATACAAATTTTATTTAGTGACTAAATGAAGCATGAAAAGTCAAATTACGTAATAGGATATTGCTTTCTAAAAGTTATTGATTTTTTTGTTTACAAATAAAGTGGTTTGAACTGGCCAAAGCCACAAGACTTGTCACAAGTGATGTGCCCCACAGGGCTCAGTACTGGGGCCACTCGCATTTAACATCTCTATTACTCATCTGGATGAGGTAACAAAATGCACCTTTAGTAAGTTTGTAGATGACACCAAACTGGGTGGAAGTGTTGTTCTGGTTGAGGGTAGGGAAGGTTTACAGAGATATCTAGATGGGCTGGATGGCTGGGACAAGGCCAATTTCATGAGTTTCAATAAAGTCAAGTACTGGATTCTCCACTTGGGCCACAAGAACCTGCAGCAACATTACAGGCGTGGGGAGGATTGGCTGGAAAGATTCCAGGCAGACAGGGACCTGGGAGTGTTGGTTGACAGTCAGCTGAACAAGAGCCAGCAGTGTGCCCAGGTGGCCAAGAAGGCCAATGGCATCCTGGCCTGTATCAGAAATAATGTTGTCAGCAGGAGTAGGGAGGTGATCATTCTCCCGTACTTGGCTTTGGTGAGGCCACAGCTCTGTGTCTGGTTTTGAGCCCCTCTCTACAAGAAGAACATTGAGGTGCTGGAGAGGATGCAGAGGTGGGCTACCAAGATAGTAAAGGATTTGGAGCATGTCCCATATGAGGAATGTCAGAGGGATCTATGGCTGTTTCGCCTGGAGAAAAGAAGGTTCCGGGGAGACCTTATTACTCTCTACAACTACCTGAAAGGAAGTTGTAGCGAGGCGGGGATCTATCTGTTCTCCCTACTAACAAGGAATAGAACAAAAGGAAACTGCCTTAAGTTGTACCAGGGGAGGTTCAGACTGGATATGAGGACGAATTTCTTTACTGAAAGGGTTGTCAGGCATTGGGATGGCCTGTCTGGGGAGGTGGTGGAGTCACCTCCCTTTGGGATGTTTAAGAGGTGGTAGGATGTTGTACTTAGGGAAATTGGTCTAATGATTGGTAGGGCTAGGATAAGGACTGGACTTGATCTTAAAGCTCTCTTCTAGCTGAAACACTTCTATGATTTTGTGAACATGTGAGCACAAATCTAACCGGGGAAAAAAAAAAAGACTTATTAAAGCAAAAAAAAAAGCCAAAATCCAACTAGTTTAGTGTAAAGCATAGAAGAGTCCTTTAAATATTTGTTCTCTAGGAGTCTTAGTTTTCCATCTGTCAAAGCCTATGTATTTGGCTTTTATTATTAGTCAGCTTAATATATGGGTCTCACACAGAAAAAAGCAGGTTACCTTGGGTGTAAGTCAAGTGCAGAAATAATTATCACACAGTGATGGACACAAATGAGACAATCAAGAGAGCATGTATGCAATTGCCTGTGTGGTTTCACACAATTCAATCTGACAAGATAAATATTTTTTAAAAAAACGCTGTCATTCATTCCTTATGCTGACACAGTACATGTTCCTTGCTAAGATGGAGAAATAAAATATATTAATTCTACACAAAATTTGGGCTCTCATATGACTCTTACATTATATCTGCATTAGGAATAGAAGCAGCACTATATAATGAAGTCATGTCATCTGCTGGCTCTTTCTGCATAACATAGGAAGCTAGGAAACAAAACCATACAAAATGAAATACATAGAGGAATTGTACTTGATCATCTTGAGAGGCCTTGTCTAATCTTCATCGGATAAAATAATTTCTGGGTTTTAGGAAGATATTGCCAGAAATAACACAACGTCCTTAAAATTTATAATGGACACTCTCTCCTAATTTCTAATTCTAGCAGTTGCAAAAATCTGAGAAGTCAATAACATATGGGCATAAATTAGATCCGAACAAAAGTGTCATCAAATGCCTGTAATAAATAAAAGTGATAAATAAGAGAATATCACATCTGATGGGTAAAGGAGGGTCTGGTTCAACTTTCCAGGCCAGTTCATCATACAGTAAGAGTAGTGTGGGTAATCGTTGAGTATTCATTCAGTCTGAAGAAACACAGATGGAAATTAGACCACATACTGAAATATATGAGGGAGAATTCAAAGCTCTGTATTAAGGATAAAACCAAAAACAACACACAAACCTACATCATTTTTACTATAGTCCTTGACTGGTTTTTGAATATTACCTTGAACTACAGTGGAACAAACAATTACTCCAAAGATCTCTTCTAGTCATGCAAGATTCATTTTTCTTTGTAGGGGATGGAGTACTTTAAAAACTACTCCTAAAGGCCAGAAGAACAATCATGGACATCTTTGTATATTTAAAAACATTATTTTATGTCTATCGAATAATTTTTTTGCTTGCATTTCGATCAGTGAAGAGCATTACATTTCCTTTCAATGTTTGTGGAAGAAAATAGCCTGGATTTTTACACTTTAACTCTCAATCTAAACTGGAAAGGAATAGTTTGCTGTACAAACACATGTATGATCATTTCATTTCTCACTTTCTTATTTCTTTTGTCCTAGTCCTTTCCCAGACTTTTAGTTTTCACTCCTAACCAGAAAAATAAATCAGATCTCCACTGAGATCCCATTTCTACTTGTAGACTCAACAAAGTTATAAAATAAAAAATTGATGCAGAAAACAATTGTGTGAATATAGAGTCTGGGGCTGGTGGACTGTTGTAATAGCTTTATTAAAGTCAGCATGTAGAGCCAGCTGCTTCTCTAACATTAAATTTTTAAGATTTTGTAGTAGCATATTAGGCTACATATTCTAAACACCTTTGTTTTATATTTTCTTATACTATTTCATTGTCCTATGCAGTGTACAATATCTCAATTAAGAAAGGTACTACAGTCACTGATAAGAGACATTATTAAAAAAGTGTCAAAACCAAAATAAAGTTAGCTAAAGAAAATGAGCTATGTGAAGCTGATCAAATCATCTCATTTTTTTTTCTGTTTTTTACCTTAAAAAAACCCAAACCCAACTAAAACCTTAACATTTACAGTCTGAATCCGTGAATGTAATTAAAAGTGAGAGAGGAATTTATTTTTGTCCAAAGCTCAGGATAATACAAAAAAGATTTGCTGCTATGACATCATTTATGGACTGCACTGACATTATTGATTATGTTTTTTTCGTCTTTCATGTTTTTTGGAACTGTTTGAGCTCTTCAGCTTCACAAAAAGAAAAACTTGTCTTTACAAGAAATAAGAAATCTGGACATTATGGAAAGTATTCTCTGGAATGAGATATCATCTAGTTAACAGGAAAATTGTTAAATTAAAATTCAGCTCTTATTATATACAATAACATAGTTTCAAAGTGGAGATGTACACATTTATTATTATCTCTCCTTATTTAAAAATAAAGTTCTATTTTGCTATGAATCTCAGCAATAGCAATCTCTCATCTATATTAATTGCCAGATTTTCATGTGAAACAATTGCAAACAGGTTTATATTTTTCCATATTCCCAAATTTAGTGTTATAAGGTTTAAAAAGGAAAGGAAAAGTACATTTAAAAAATATGTTATCCTTTCCCCAGTTTATCTCTATATATATATATATATCTTTCAAAGTATTTTTACACTTTCAAGTATGACCGCACTGTATTGATAAACATGTGTGAACATCTGATTTTGTATACATTCCTTATATGCATGCAACTTTTATAGTATCGAATGGAGCATTTACATGAGTAACGCACTTATCAGTATGTGTACTACATTTTTGAAATTAAAGTGATAACTGTATAATTATAGTGCATTTACTTAGTTGGTAAAATTAAAATTTTATGATTAAATGAATTAGTACCTGCTATTAAACTGTATAATTTAAACATCTGCTAGGAAATTAGCAAAAAATTCTGGTTTAGAAAATTATATGCAACTAAAGAGATATTATAGCGAAGCAACATTAAAAACAAAACCTAATAATAAATACAGGAAGGAAAGATTGAGATTAATAAAATAAAATGCTTTGATTTTATACTTTTTCTTATTGATTTTAAACTGCTGTTCCCCATCACGCTATCCAGACTATTCCTTAATTACTCAAATTTCCTAAGGAACTGTTGTAAACAAAGGAATCACAAAATTTTCCATATTTGTATCTGTAGCTTAAAGTCAGTATTATATTTTGCAAAATTCTGATCTTTAAAAATCTATCTTCAGTTCAGAATGGAACAAGAAACTTTTTTTTAAACTTAATGATAGGTATGTTATAAAAATAGTTTTTAAATCATTTGTGTTTATATATAAAGTTTGATATAATAATTCAAGAATTGAGCTTTACAACTGTAAAACAAAAATAAATTTAAATTTCAAGTTTCAGTCTTTTACAATGATATCTGTCAAGTGAGTAGAGAGACGTTTGTGACTTTAAAGGAGGCGATCCTTAAGTAAGGATCACCTTACTGCTACTCATGGATCTGTAGCCTGTATACTTATAGCTCACTATATAATTCAGTTTTCTGAATTCATGAATCATAGGATTGCTGTAAAGGGCTTTGTGGAAACAACCTGTGCCACGCACACAACAGTAATGAATTAGACTGGCATTTTAAAAGATAACAGAGTCTGTCTGCACTCATCAAGGATTTACATACCCTTGAGATTATTGGGTTATTTTCTTAAAGAGTTTGGGGGTTCTTTAAAAAAAAAATCATCTTTTTCTCTGAATGTACTCATTTTTCCCTTGACTGAAAATCATCTGTGTTCTATTATCAGAGACTATACACATTTGGCTCTTCTTATGAATCCTCAGCAATTTCCTACTTAGAGCTATTTATTATGCTCAACAGATTGTAAATTCCATCACAAATGGCTAGCAATAGCTTAAATCTGTGAATTGTAGCTCTAAGACGCTATTCAGATAATCTTACAGATACTTATAGGTTCCTGGAGTAAGTCAAAGTCTAAATAACACATGCTAAATCTAGAAAACTGTTTAATTCTCTCCAATTTTGGTAAAAAGCAAGGCTAAATGAGAATTCAACAAAAATCTTCTTGAATTTACACTAAATGATTTCTTAGTGAACAGGGAGATTTTCTTTCATCAGGCACTATTCAAGGCATTTGTTCTAAACAGCTTTTAAGCAATCTCTCAACAACAACTCCAGAAGTAGAAAGAGTGTCTCATATTGCAGCAAACAGATTTAACAGAATAGCTTTTTGCATTGCCTTTTGGAGATCTGTTGAAGACAGTTCTGGTTCTGAAATGCAGAAAAACAAACAAACAAAAAATCCAAAATCCTAATATATTTGTTTCCTATTTTTTTCACATTATTTGCCTCTGATTTTCTACTCAGGGTTTCCACAGGATACAGACATCCAAAGGTTCAATGTATCAGCACAGGGACACCTTTTCCAAAAAGCAAAACTAGTCACAGCCTTGTGAAATAGTATCAAGAAATGTGCAGCCACCTTTCCTTTCATCATCCAGCAGTTGAGGTCTTTTAAATATGTGCAATTTCCTTTGGCGTGTCAGCATAACAGTGGCAGATAAAAAACCATACAACTTTTCGCCATCCCGACAAAACTTTCAGATGTAAATCTCTACTTAGAAACATAGTCTCATGAAAAAAAAAGAAATCCTACTAGCTTGAATTTTGATCTTGGAGTGGTCTTTTCCTGAATTACAGTCCTTTTCTGCAGTTTCTTTTCATATTATCTCCCTGGCTTGTCTCAATCCACCTCCTCAAATTGCCTTTAAATCTTCATCACTTATCAACCTTTCTAATGGTATGTAACCATACCAACTTAACAACTAATCAAAAAATAGAACTAATCATGCAACATGTTGATTTTGCTTGGTCTTTTCTATCACAGTTTCCTTGCTTAGTATCAGGGAAAGGTTCTGTCATGGTCAGTTGGGTTGTGGTAGTCAGAGGAGGACAGAGGGAAGTGCAATCATCTCATGTGTCTTCAAATAACTGGGATGAATGAGAAGAATGATAAAAGTAAATTAGCAAAATCGATTTTGTATCCTTCACCGTAATAACAGATTTTAACAACATTCAGCATTATTACCATTCTCTCTATGAAGGCCTAGACAACCAGCTTAGAGGAATACAAATAATGACTCAAGACCTGTTGGAATTAGGCATGCACATCTAACTATGCCTATCTGAGCTCACCATTGTTATTAAAAGAAATAGTCACTTCTAGAATGTTACTCATCTACCAAATGCAAGCATAGACTTCAGTTTGAAATTAATTGTACCATAGAATGACTTTCTCTTATTAAATATAAAGGGAAACTTGAATACTTAATTAAATCTAGCTGCAGAGTATTAAAACTGCAGTGCCTGTAAAGCTGGGTGATATGAACCCTCCTTTATGATTTTCTTACTTTTCAAATTAAAATAGAAAACATATATATCAATAAATAAATGCAAAGTACATGGTTAAGTAATACTGACATAGTATTTTTTTGTTTATTGTGCAGCTTTTCTTTACTTTTTCAGGGGTGTGAGGTGTAAAATTATTCATTAATGTTGAAAGCTTATTCCTAAACATCCAATATTCTTTCATTGTATTTCTACAAAGCAGTCAAAATGTTCAGAATCAAATATTTTTTTAAAGCAAAATAATAATTTTTTCCTTCATCTCAGAAATAATTTCTCGGTTTTTCAAATGAAAATCAATTTAATCACAGAATCTTAAGGGTTGGAAGGGACCTTGAAAGGTCATCTAGTCCAACCCCTGTACCACAGCAAGACCTCCTAGAGTAGGTCACAGAGGTACTTGTCCAGGTGGATTTTGAATGTCTACAGAGAGACTCAACAATTCTTCTGGTCAACCTGTTCAAGTGCTCCATCACCATCACAGTGTGGGAGTTTTTCCTTACATTTCTTATGCTTTCTCTTATATCCATTGTCCCTTGTCCTATCAAATCATTGTACATCATTGAGAAAGCCTGGCTCCATCCTCCTGACACCCATCCTTGACACATTTGTAAACATTAATGAGGTCGCCCCTGACTCTCCTCTTCTCCAAGCTACAGAGTCGAGCTCCCTCAGCCTTTCATCAGAAGGGAGATGCTCCACTCCCTTCATCATCTTGGTAGCCCTGCACTGAACTCTCTCCAGCAGCACCCTGTCCTTGAACTGAGGGGCCCAGAACTGGACACAACAATCCAGATGAGAAGAATCTCTCTTGACCTGCTAACCACAGCTCTTTTAATGCACTCCAGGATGTCATTGGCCTTCTTGGCCAAGATGATACATTGCTGGATCATGGTCATCCTGCTGCCCACTGAGACCTCCAGGTCCCTTTCCCCTACACTACTCTCGAACACTTCATTCCCCAATCTGTACTGGTACATGGGGTTATTCTTTCCCAGATGCAAGACTCTACACTTGCCATTGTTCTCCCCACCCAATCTTCCAGCCTGTCCAGGTCTTGTTGAATGGCAGCACAGCCTTCTGGTGTGTCAGTCACTCCCCTCAGTTTAGTACTGACAGCAATCTTGAGGACGATGGTGTCAAATACTTGACTGAAATCAAGATAAACCACATCCATTACACTACCTCCATCTATCCATCTGGTTACATCTTCATGAAAGGCTGTCAAGTTGGTCTAACATGACTTCCCTTTGTTAAAACCATATTGACTGCTTCTAATGAGCCTCATGTCCTTTATATGCCTGGAGACAGCACCTGACTCTGTTAGGGTTTAATTTCATTTTTTCACTTATTTGCTGTTATTTGCCATTGACCATTTTAAAAACATGTTATCTCACATGTGAATTTATGGTTTTTGCAAATTCTAAGAATATAAATAATTCATTAACTTGTGTCAGTGCCACCAATTCAAGTCATATGCCAGCAGATATGAAATAGTTCATTTATGAGTAGGGGTTAATATTTTATTTTTGTTTTCCTCATCATTTAGCTCTTCTCTTCTCTTCTCTTCTCTTCTCTTCTCTTCTCTTCTCTTCTCTTCTCTTCTCTTCTCTTCTCTTCTCTTCTCTTCTCTTCTCTTCTCTTCTCTTCTCTTCTCTTCTCTTCTCTTCTCTTCTCTCCTCTCCTCTCCTCTCCTCTCCTCTCCTCTCCTCTCCTCTCCTTTCTGAACAAGTTGCATTTACATTGGGAACAAAACTATCTAAGAGGGATTCTACATGTACCTCTTGCCTTGAAATTGTCGGATGTTACTCAGAAAGTCAAGAGTTCAAGAATTAATGTTCTAATAAATGTATACAACCTCAAGTCAGATGTCTGCAATGACACTGCATCATCAGTAAAGTGAATCCACCAGATACTATACATTACAGTGAACAATTTCAAATCTCATCTCCCTACAGCACTAAAAGTGAAATGAAGCTGAATAGAACAAATCCTGATTTTTCACATTTACTGTTATTAAAGAAGGGAACAAAGTAGTGCCAAGGGGGAAAAGAGAATAAAGCTATGGCTATTCAGTTGTGAAGAAAGTAAATTAATAAAACTAACCTCATTTCTTTTATACATGCTTTCAGCTGATGCCCTGAAGAACAATTCCCTTTATGGGAAAGGAGGGTGGGGAATGGACAATATAGCCTACTGCTGTATCTTGCTTCAGTACTATTGACAAACTGTATTTCAGCAGTAGCTAGTAGATTGCCATAATTTTTTGTTTGAGACATACTTTTATATATCTTCAACTAAGCCTCCTGGACACTTATTTTCTCCATAGCTTTTCCATAATGTTTGATGAAAACTTGTAATTTCATTGTATTGTGAAGCAAGGTTTAAATCCTGGAAGGCAGACAATGCTCATGATGTAACAAGGACCATGTAAGAGACTATTTCGTTAAGCTTACCTTCATAACACTTTATATTTCAGATTCATGTGAAATATTAAGTCTAGCTTATCCTTTTCTGGAGATATGCTAAAACAACTCTGGTATTTAAAAAAAAAATGCTCTTACGAATTTTGACAAACTGAATCATCTCAGATGGTCTCCCACAAGTCAGATTCTTCATTTCAGTGACCATCTGAGTGATACCTGGACAAGTATTACATACTTTTCCTAATTTGTGTATTTAGACTGATCTGTTCTAAAGGATATGATTAAACTGTAGAGGAGAGGAGTAGGTCTTTACTAGATGTGTGTATCCACATAACAGCGAAAAATCTGAGTTATGCTCAGAGCATTTAAGTTCCCAGATTTGTAGACATGCAGGAAAACTAAGGATTTAAGGATTTTCTCATATAGTGAATGCAATACTTTCTTCCCTAAAAGTCTAACTGGCCACTTTTAACTTTTCTCTTTTTATAGAGAAAGAAGAGGCCAATAATTTTCAGTTCCTATTATCTTTTCAGATAGAGGATTAGTTCTCCATATCTGCTATGAGTATTCTAAAGAAAAGTAAAATGTCTTGTTCTTAGCTGTAACACTTGATATTTGAGACAGGAAGTAGTCTGTACTTTCAATAATTTTCTATGTCAACAAATAACATAAATTATGTCAAAATTTTCTTAGGATCCAGTTCATGGTTCAAAATAAAACCCAAAATTTTTCACATTGCAGAGAAAAATCAGATCCAGGTCTCCTCATAAGCTGTGAGACAATCACATAATACTCGCTGCTGTAGCACTCTCCATACAAGAGAACTAATTGTAAGAATATTTGTGTTTCATTTAGCTGGAAATTAAGTGATAGAAACTGATAAAACTGAAACAATCCTTAGACATTACTGTCCATTTCAATAACTTTTCTCTTAATAAAGTGTTTTCTTACTTCCTTTAGACAGAGGAAAGAAGTTCACGTGAATTCACATGACATTTAAGATTATCAATTCTAAAAGCAGCTTTAAAATCCATTCATGTTTGACCATTGAAGAAGAAATAACATTTCTATCAACTCAGAAAAAATTTAAAAAGAAATTAGAAATCTTTATTTTTCCATTCCATTTTTATCCTCTCCAGTGTTCATATAATTTCATGCAACACTTACATATTTCTTCCCATAGTGATTCTTATGTATTTAATTAAAGAATAAATCAAATATTATCTATAAAATTATTTCTATGTATGCATATATATACATATCCACTCTTAATGCACATATATACGCACATAAATGTACTTTACGTATACCTGAGTATGCGTATATTCACATGCAAAGAACCTTAAAAATGTATTGTACTTCTAGGCTTTCACAACTTTCTATATTTTTCTTTTTTTTTTTTTTTTTTTTTATTTCTGTATGCAAGAGAGGTTGTGGAGTCTTCTTCCTTGGAGGTCTTCAAGACCCACCTGGACATGTTCCTGTGCAACCTGATCTAGGTGAACTTGCTTCTGTATGGGGGCTAGACTAGATGATCTCTAAAGGTCCCTTCCAATCCAACCATTCTATGATTCTATGATTATATACATTGATTTAAACAAATACAGCAAATTTACCTCCATAAGCAATCGTCATCTATGTTTAAATGACTCTTACACACTATGAACAGGTCTTTTAGGAAAAAGCTTACTGAGCCAACTTATGAGTCCCTGTCACGTTGAATGCCTTGATCTCAAAACAATATAAGGATCTGCCCGCACACAGGAAAAAAAAACATATTCTAAACTATGTTTGTTACCAGAAGGAATAAGAAACATAGTAACAGCATAGGTATCAGAGGTTCAAATGACAGAGTAATTTAATGATCAATTGTAAGGTAATTATTTATATTGGAAAGATGAGAACATATATGAAACACTGGTTATGATATATTTTCAGGAAGAAATTATGCCAACAGTCTTTATCCAGAGTAGGCAAATGTATTCTGCATGCAAGTGTGTTCAAATTTTACCTAAAGTTTTAGCATGTGTCAGTAAACTATCTAGTAACTACAGTAGAAAAGAATATGATGATAGTGAGATGAATGATTGAAGAGTTCAAGAAGGATAGGGAGCTGCTGGATAGAGTTCAGGGCAGGATCACCAAGATGATGAAGGGAGTGGAGCATCTCCCTTATAATGAAAGGTTGAGGAAGGTGGGGATCATTGTCTTGGAGGAGACTGAGGAGTGACCTCATTAATGTTTACAAATATGTCAAGGGTGGGTGTCAAGAGGATGGAGCCAGACTCTTCTCAGTGATGCCCAATGATAGGAAAAGGAGTAATAGGTATAAGCTGGAACATGAGAGTTTCCAAAGAAATCTAAGGAAAACCCCCTGTGACGGTGATGGAGCACTGGAACAGGCTGCCCAGATGGGTTGTTGAGTCTGCTCTGGAGACATTGAAAACCCACTTGGACAAGTTCTTATGTGACCTACTCTAGGTGTTCCTGCTCTGTCAGGGGTGGTTATACTAGATGATCTTTTGAGGTCCCTTTCAACTCTTAAGGTTCTATGATTCTGTGATGAGGAAACATAAACCACCTTAAAGAGAGAAAAATTAAGCAAATCTTCATATACATATGCATGTATTTGTTCAGTCTATTTTTCTCTTTTTATATGTACAGAATCCAAACTCAAGAAAAGGAAGCAAATCTACCCATCCCGAATTTGATAAAAGAAGCTGGATAACAAATGATTGTTACTGAGGATTCATCTTGATATGCAATGAAGGTATGAACAAAAAATATACCAGTTGAGAGCATTATATTAATCCCACAATATCTGGCTTGAATTTCAGCCAAGATCTCAAGCCTGAATCGTATTCAAACAGACATGATTGGAAAAGAAAGATCATTTAACCTTTTCTACTGATAAACACCATAATAATCAAAGTCTTTTAATAAACTAAATAAAAAAATAGTCTTTACAAATCAATAATTTACTTTTTTTTTCTCTACAAATATGGTAAATACTAACAGAAAAATTCCATCAATGTGCTGTGGATAATACCTTAAGTACTTACTATAGATCTTCGTGTCTCGGACATCTAAAAAAATTTTGTTGAATATACATAGCTCTTTTTTGCCTGTTAAAAATCTTCTTTCTTTTCTCTCTAAAAATGTTAATGAATGGCATGATGCAATTCAGCAGGTTTGTACAGTTCCTTTTTTCTTGGATTTGTGCTTCCTGAGCTTTCCTTTTATCATGTGAGCAACAGAGTGATCCAGAAAGAAAGCAAATCATAGAACCACAGAATGGTAGGTTTGGAAGGGACCTTTAGAGATCATCTAGTTCAACCCCTGAGAGACATTTCTAGAATTTGTCTATGGAACTTGTCACTAATTTCAAACAAGGATCTCTCATTTAGTAACCATTCATTAAAATGAAAAAATATTTTCTTCCAAGTTTTGATCTTAACCCCACTGGTCAATTTAGTTCTACCTTGAATGAACTGTCTGTCATTTGCTAAGTGAATGAATGTTGAAAATTAGCTTTTGGAAAAAAAAAGAAAAAAAAAAGAGACAAGTTGAATGGAAAAACATTTGAATTAAATAGGTAACTTTTTATACATTGCTAGTTGCTATTTATTAAGTAGAAACTAATTGCGAAGCTACAGGGAGATATTTAAGATGTAGACAAATTGAAAATGTACTGCAACAATAATTCATATTACTAACTAAAATAGCATAAAATAAAATTCCTACTGTATTACTTAAAAGGGTAAAAGCTTCATCCCTGTAGCACATTGGATTAAAATACAACCTCCTTATGAAATTGCCATGAAATTGAATTGAAGCACATGCAAAACTGAACAGATTGCTTGGAAAGCATTCAGCTACAAATCTGTTCTTTTTTCAGCCCTATTGAAATCTCAGCTGATTTCAAGAAAACTAGTTTCAATTATTTGCTCTGCTGTTTAAGTAAATCATATCAAAGACTATAGTGGTGTATGCCCACAAGAAGTTACTGTTGACAGGGGAAACACGGGGTATCAACATTTCTCATGGGAGAAAAGGAATGAAATAGAATCTAGATCAGCTGAAGCATAAGACTGAAGAGAGGAAAATAAAATTAGAATAGATTCACTGACAGCACATGCAGCACATGAAAGAGAACCAGGAAATCAGGCACAGTCAGCATGGGTTTATGAAGGGCAGGTCCTGTTTATTTAACTTGGTCTCCATCTATGACACGTTGAACCACTTATTGGATAAAGGAATGGCTGTGGATGTTGTCTGCCTTGACTTAGTAAGGCATTTGACACTGTTTCCCACAGCTTTCTCTTAGGGAAATTCGCTGTGTTTGGCTTACATGGGTATCCAAGTGGATGCAGATGGGTGGAGACTGCAGGGGGGAGGTCTCATTAATATTTACAAGCATATAAACAGTGGATGTCAGGAGGCTGGGACATCCCTTTTTTCAATTGTACCTAGTGAAAGGACGAGGGGTAATGGGATGAAGCTGGAATACAAAAAGTTCCATTTAAACATAAGAAAAAACTATTTTACTGTGAGGGTGATGGAGCACTGGAAGAGACTGCTCAGAGGGGTTGTGGAGTCTCCTCTGGAGGTCTTCCAAACCCACTTGAATGCATTCCTGTGTGACCTGATCTAGGTGGACCTGCTTTGACAGGGGGATTGAACCAGATAAACTCTAAAGGTCCCTTCCAACTTCTACCATTCTATAATTGTATGATATACTTTGCTGGGTGAAAAACTGGTTAGATGGTTGAGTTGAAAGAATCATGGTCAATGGAGTTAAATCCAGTTGATGGCCAGTCACGAGAGGTGTCCCACAGGGCTCAGTACTGGGGACACTCAAATTTAATATCTTTATTACTCATCTGGATAAGGGGATGGAGTGCATCCTTAGTAAGTTTGCAGATGACATCAAACTGGGTGGAACTGTTGTTCTGGTTGAGGGTAGGGAAGAGAGATCTAGATAGGTTGGATGGCTGGGACAAAGCCAATTCCATGAGTTTCAATAAGGTCAAGTGCTGGGTCCTGCACTTGGGCCACAACAACCCTCAGCAGTGCCACAAACTTGGGGAGGATTGGCTGGAAAGATTCCAGGCAGACAGGGACCTGGGAGTGTTGGTTGACAGTCAGCTGAACAAGAGCCAGCAGTGTGCCCAGGTGGCCAAGAAGGCCAATGGCATCCTGGCCTGTATCAGAAATAATGTTGTCAGCAGGAGTAGGGAGGTGATCATTCCCCCGTACTCAGCTTTGGTGAGGCCACAGCTCTGTGTCTGGTTTTGAGCCCTTCTATACAAGAAGAACATTGAGGTGCTGGAGAGGATGCAGAGGTTGGCTAGTAAAGAATTTGGAACACAACTTCTATGAGGAATGTCAGAGGGATCTATGGCTGTTTCGCCTGGAGAAAAGAAGGGTCTGGGGAGACCTTATTACTCTCTACAACTACCTGAAAGGAAGTTGTAGTGAGATGGGGGACAGTCTGTTCTCCCTAGTAACAAGCAATAGAACAAGAGAAAACTGCCTTAAATTGTGCCAGGGGAGGTTCAGGAGGAATTTCTTTACTGAAATGGTTGTCAGGCATTGGAATGGCCTGCCCGGGGAGGTGATGGAGTCACTGCCCCTGAAATGTTTAAGAGACAGTAGGATGTTGTACTTAGGGAAATGGTCTAGTGATTGGTAGTGCTAGGATAAAGACTGGATGATCTTAAAGGTCTCTTCTAGACAAATCGATTCCATGGTTGTATGATTTGTCTTCCCAAACAACCATTATGTGTGATGGAGCTCTGATTTCCTGGAGATGACTGAGCACTTGCCTACCCACAGGAAGTGGTGAATGAATTTCTTAATTGCTTTGCTTGCATGCTCAGCTTTTGCTTTACTTATTACTCTGTCTTCATCTCAAACCATGTCTTTTGTTGCTATTACTATCCTGATTCTTGGTGCTTAGCTGCTGAATGGACTTAAACCATCACAAGAGCTAGTCCACACGATTTCTTCTCCTGCATCATAAGTGTGTATGTAAATTCGACTTCGTCCTTCAAAATTTATTTGGAATCCACAAAGTCTGAAGGTACCAACAACTTGCTGATCATATTTAACTTAAAAATTAATATTGGGGGCAGATATATTTTGGGTATGGCATATATTTCTTCTCTATAGTAGAAGCGTTTTTGGGAATTGCCAGGGGAATTTGTTTTTAAACCATATTTATCTGTATATGACATTGTTGTGGTAGGGTCACCAGATGGTACTCTTACACATAGATTTACACCTTCATTAGTTTGTACCGTTTTTAGATTCAGAAAAAAAAATCTAGTTATATGATTTTTTTTAAATGCACTTACTGCTATATTTCCAGGCTTGGAACAATTGCTTTATGACAACCAAACTCTTGGGATGATCTTTCTGAAAAAAATAGGATTTGTGCATATTCATTGTGATCACATTCATTCTAACATTGATAAACAGATATATATATATATGTGTGTGTGTGTGTGTGTGTGTGTGTGTGTAAACCACTATTTCCGGAGTTTGCATTGAGATTTCATCTTCAGAAGAAGCAATTTCCAGCACTTTAAAAGCTACCACCACTCAACAGAAGTATGGTGATACTGTTCACTGTATAGAATTGTTTTAAAAAACAAAAAGTGAATAAAAAAATTCACATTTCATTTTGACTATCAACTACTTGAAATGCTCCTATTCTTCTCAAAAAATTGCTTTCCATTTTAAACATTTAAGGTTTCTTGTAATTGATGTATTTGAACTCTTAAAACATAAATCCTGTCAAAGAATGAAGGGATAAACATTATCCATTATGTTAATAATGAATGCATAGAAACTTAAAACTCTGTTTCAGTAAGCTTAGACAAATGTGAACAAAACTTGACACCAGATACACTAAAAAGAACTGTGCCTATGTACAGTTTATATTTAATTCATGATAACTTCCATGACAACGAGCCAAACATGTTGGCCATATCAGCACAGTTTGCCACACAGTTTGGTATGGAATGCTGAGTTGGCAAATTGCTATGAAAATAACTCAAATGTTTGTACATTGTTTAGAATATTAACATATATCAAGTTTCTAAGCTGATGTAAATGCTCGCACCAGTTGCATTTAGTAATACCAAAGCAAAATTGTGGACTGGGCTTTGGGTTTCATATTGCAGTGTCCCAGTGAAAAAATTAAACAGGAGAAAAAGTACCCACTGCTCTTTTCTAATTCACAGTTGGTGTTCACAGGTTTCAGCCAACTGTCCACACCTCCAATATGCTGCTTAAGTGCTTTCTTTAGCTGAGCAATAATTAATTAGCTCACAGGATACAAAATAACTCAGGGAGTATTTGTAACTTGTCTCTTAGCATCCTGCCTGCATGTATACCTGATGAAAGGATAAATGTTAAGAAAGGATTCTTTCAAATAAATACTGATGTAATCAGAAAGTAGACCTACCAGACCATCAAGATCCAGACGAAGCCTTTTCAGTTAAGTTAAAAATAATATTTCTTTTTGTTGAGTAAAGAGCAGTTTGTAATCATCAGAGGAAAAAATAAGTTTCTGTATTAGAAAGTATGTTATAAAAATACAGATAGCAAACAATTCTGATTATTAAAAAAAACCTCGACACATTCAAAAACAGCAAATTAGTCAGTTCAACTCTGTGATCCTCTGATATATGTAGTCTATTAAATATATTTTTCCTGCTATTTTCTATATCTGTGTTTATACACTTAATGTCATACTGAGGGTCCAAATATGATATGAAAATGGACCTAAAAAAATAATTATACTAACTACTGAAAACCTTACTATCTGGATAGGAAAGAATATTTCATAATAGAACTTTATGTGAACCAATACTGGAGAAAGCAATGCAGAGGCCAAAGAGAATGAATCTGTTAATTTCCAAACACAGAGTGAATGGTTTGTATATGCAAGAAATTTTTTCCTAATCTGTTTTTAAAGATTTGCAGTATTGGAATTCCAAAGTGTAAAGTGAAATCATTCTACTTTTCTGACTACTAGAAATTGGTCTTAATCTTCTTTGCTAGTACTGGCATCAATTTTATTCTGTTTTACCTAGGACACAGGTAACTACTTTTATATTTGTGATATTTAGTGGACTAAGTGTAAATTTAATTAATCCAGATAGCATAAAGACTGGTGGTCATTTCCTTAACTTAGAACTATAGTGGCATTTTGATTAGCTTAATATATGATTAGTGAGAATTTGGCAAGAAGGTTGAAGCACTTTCTGATGTGCTCCAGGGCCCTGGAGCATCTTCCTTATGAGGAAAGGCTGCAGGAACTGGGGCTTTTTAGTCTAGAGAAGAGAAGACTGAGGGGGGAATTCATTAATGTTTACAAGTATATAAACGGTGAACATGTTCCTGTGTGATCTGATCCAAGTGGACTTGCTTCTGCAGGGGTTTGGACTAGATGATCTCTAAAGTTCCTTTCCAACCCCTACCATTCTATGATTCTATAAGGAATTTTGCTTTAGTCTTTGAGTCATATTCGTTTACCCCTATCTAAATCAGAACTATGGCTTGATGTCCCTGCAATCACTTCATTTAACATTTTTAACTTTTTTTTAAGAAACAGACCTTTGAGAAAGTTTTACTGATCATTTCATAAGAGTCTTCATCTACTGAAAATCTCTCTGATCCTGTGCATTTATCTACCGGTAGTAGCTACAGTACTAAAATTGTAGAGTATATTGTATAGTATATATATAAAGTGTTCTTCTAACCCATTGCCTACTAAAACAGAAAATCCATATTCTTATCCTGATTGAAACTGTATATGAAATATATTTCCAAGTCCAACATTCATATGATTCGGTAAAAATAAAATTCTGTTTTATTATACCCTCTGAGTGTCATCGTCACCCTGCGGGCATGGGGAACAAACATAAACTCTGCTAAAGTGATAATTGCAAAAAATTTGTTTCCCTTTTCACTATGTGAAACATAAGGCTTTAATTTAAATGAAACTGTGCTAATTAACTAAAGAAAGTACTGGATATAACTTTTAATTAATAAGAGAATTTGGGAAAGATGATTTCTCTTTCAGTAGACCATTAAATAGTTTAAAATACTACTAAAATACCAGATTATTTTATTTATCAAAGTTTCAAAAATTAACCAAGAGTAGGGTTTTTTTGTCATAATTAAAGAAGTTGTTCCTTTTCTCCATGAAATTTATGAACCACTAGAGCAAGTTGTGATCATTCAAGATTAGCCTTGCACTGTATATCACGGTAAATGCCACATCAAGATTAAAAACTATTTTGCTTGACTAATATATACTTCTATCAGTGTTCCTATATGGGTTGACTTTGCAAGAAAATCTAACAATAAATCTAAAAATTAAAACCCTATCGATTGCTTAAATTACCATATTGTTTACTGTATGTGTGAAGTGTTCAGACCTTATGATATTTTTTCTTACATTTTTTCTGTTACTTGCTTTTTAATTTTTTTCAGTCTTACTTATTTTGTCAATTTTATCATTTCTGATCATATTGAAAACTAATTCACACTGCTGCTCTCTTGAATTTCTACAGTTTTCTGTGATTATCATGGAGAAAGCACTTAAAAAAAAAAAGTGGAGACAAATCTGTAGTGGGTCTGGGATGGTAGTGATTTTCCACAGTAGCTCTTGCAGTGCTGTGCTTGTTGTTGATATCAATAATTTGACTACCGCTCGCATAACATCAAGGCTGTCCCTCCAGCATTCCTTCCCTCACCTTCACCAACAGCAGTGGGTGGGCACGATCTTGGGAGGGCCCATGGCTGGGACAGCTGACCTAGGCTGACTAAGTGGATATTCCATACCATATGACGTCAGCTCAGTAATATAAACTGGGGGAGAGGAGCAGTGGGGAGGTAAGATACATTCTGGGCCTTCCAAAAGCAACTGTCACGCGTACTGAAGCCCTACTTCTCGAGAGGTGGCCGGACATCGCTGCTGATGGGAAGTAGAGAGTAACAGCTTCATCTGCTTCGCTTTGCTTCTCGCACGCGAGCGGCTTTGCTATCTCTATATTAAACTGCTTTTATCTTAACCCACGAGACATTTGTCTTATTTTCTCCCCTTCTCTGGCTTGCTGAGGAGGTGGGTGATCAAGTGGCGTGGTGGGTGCCTGGCATCTAGCAAGGGTCAAACTACCACAAAATCTCAGCTCTTCAAATTTTATAAATAAACATTAATTAATTTTTTTTTCCCTGAAAATTGAAAGCAAAGAGGTTTACTGACTCTGGCCTCAATACCATGGCAACTTCTAGAATCATGTTTTATATTGAGTAAAGGAATTCTATAGAAGACTACTGTATAAATATTTAATGTGTCTGAAATTTCCTAATGTATGTTTTGGATCATTGACTGTGTTTACCATTTACAGTATATTGCATTAAACATTTCTTCATTGTCCAGGGCCAGATGAGTATATTTGTATTTATTTTCAAATTATATAGGTCAATTGTTTTAATTTACTGAGCTCATCTCCCAGTCATTCAATATAAGTCTGAAGTTCACACAAAAAATGTCAAACTTCATCTAAGCACAGAAACAAGCATAGCTTTACTGTCAGTTCTTAAAATAGAAATTAGTTGTGTCTGATCATTTAACAAATACAGAGCAAACTATTATACAGCATATCAGGATTTTTTTTTATTTATACCTCCTGTTTAACTGATTTAAAAGTAAAAATATAAGGAAAGAGATAATGATTTTTGATGTTTTATTTTTACTCAGTATATTACCTGAGTCTGCTAAAAAAATATTTTAAAAGATATTGTTTTATTTTACTATTGTAAGAAATACCTTCTTACTAACTATGCTTCAGACATTTTTTAAGATGTGACAGATTTAACTACACTAAATCAAATGGACAGTTCTAACTAATGTCTATGGAGTCTTACATGTTCTTGTGATATTCTCCATATTTGAAAGCGTTAAAGAAAAGACAAACAGTATCATTTCCTATACAGAAAAAACAAACCTTCTTGAAATTTTATTCTATTTGGATAGTTAGTCAAGAAAGAAGAAAAATCCTGCTGTGAAGCAAATACACAATTTGCTGATGATGCATTGATTTGATTAAGCATTACTGAAAGAAGTGGATCAAGTAAAAAAGTAACCTTGAGAATCAGAGTGAGCAACACAAAATTCAGTGCTATAAAATAAAGGACCATTTAAAAAATGAATGGCAAATTTTTCAGATACAAATTAAGATAATGTAATTATCTGAACACGTCAAGAAAAAGATCTAGCAGTCTTATTATCATAATGTATATATACTTTATCAAAATATAAAAGTATATTGCAAGGGGATGTATGTATAAATACACAAAAATATATAAAAATATATAAATGAGTCTATAAAATATAAGACATTACATTGTTTCTAGAAAATCTGTAAATGTATAATTACTATGTATAACTATAACATTAGTTAATTCTGGTTTGAGTCACTATTTGGAAAACTTGGCTTCTGGGTTTCCAGATGTCAAAGGTTACTTTGAGGGAAACAAAGGGAACAACTTTAGTGTGGAAACACTCTAACGTACAAATCTTATGATATGTGGATATAGTATCTCACAGGATAATAGTTTATCTTTGCAAAGGAAGGGATGTGCTACTGAATAGATCTGTATTAGTAAAAAAATCTAGTGAACTCACTAGATGCTTTCCACAGAGTCATGAGCTTGGAATAGCTCAGCTATTCAGCCTTAAAGAGATCATTTTCTCCTGTCTTCCGTAACTTTTCCCAAACAATAAGTTGTGGCACTGCGAAATAACTTTAATACACTATTAAAAAAAACCATTTGATGGAGATCATAGCCCAACGTTTGAATAAATTCAGACTTCTTGCCTTGTGATATTTGCATTTGTGATATATTGCTCTCACTTTGTCAGATTCAGTGATACATTTAGTTTTCAACTTGTGATGTCAGTGCTTAGAGTAGTTTTCAGCAAGGTTATGACACAGTTCTGAATTAATGTACTAATATGACAGCAGATTACAGAAAACTTTCATTGGAAAAAGTCAGTGAATACTACTAAATACCATGCCAAAACCACGCAAGTGATATTTTCAGTTGTCTTAGGCTCACGATGATGTGAAAGTCACCAAAAATTTTCAGTAGTCATCTTCCAGATTTCCAGTATGTAAAAGATGAAGCTCTTCTTTAAATATATTTTAATTGAACCACTATATATGCTAAGTATAGAATAAACTTGTTTGTTATTAAAGCATAAGCAGTTGTCTGTATTCAGTATACATTGCACATCCTCAACTTCCCTTAAGACACGTCTGATCCACAAAAAATCTAAAAATCTAAAAATATTAACTGTATATACCTAGATCTTTTTATTCTCATTAAAGTATTTCCACCTTAAACTATGTATCTCCACATTAAGTATGCCCGCTATGTACTGCTTTGTTGCTCTTTCCTCAGCTTTAAACAAGGGCATGAACCTGACTTCTTTCAGAATCTTGCTTTTCAAGTACACTGGACACACTTGACAGCAAGAAGTACTCGGGAGTCTGGAGTTGGGAGTCTCCTCAGTGTTACTGTCATCTATGAGCTGCAGGAGTTCCATTTGGCTAAGATGTGTACAGTAGTACTGAAAAGAAGGTTATAAAGCAAAAGCTAATACAGCTCACAGTTCAGATAGAAACCAGTGGCGGGCAGGAGGGAGTAGGGAAGAAGAAATGCTTTTACAAACTCATTATAATGCAGTGAGGGACCTGTACAGATCAAAGAACTATTTTCTAGTAGTGGGAGGCCCAGGTGAATAGAGGTGGAAGCCCCACAGGCCTTTCATAAAGCAATTAAGGATGATATTTTCATAGGGGAAGGGAGCATCTTTTAGAGAGCTTTTACACCCAAATATCTGCTGCAGGCTCTATGAGAACCATTAGAGAGAGAAAGAAAAGGAAGTTGAAATCTTTGAAAATAACCTTTTGGCAGAACACATTGAATATTCTAGCTGTTCTATACCTCTTCGGTGAAATTCTGGCTTTATTGTCGTAGTGACAGGAGGGATCATTGACTACTGTAAAGCTGGGATTTTCTTCCTGAACTGAAGCATTCAAACAGCTGTGAAAACTCTGAATGTCTCTCCTAAGACAAATACAGCACTCTGAACTTATTCCTTCATTTAAATTAACTCTCTAGTATTACTGAGAATCTTGTCCATTTATAGCATCATCTCAGACTCACAACAGTTCATACATAATTCTCACAGTTCAGAGAGAGACATTTCAGAAGAAGTTTCTACAGTTTTCCTGGGGAAAAGTTTCAGGAGGAAATGTAAGAAAATACTTTACTCAAAATCGTAACAGCAATCTTCATCTGGAGTCTTTACTTCTCTCTGTTCTTCTCCACTCTAAATAGGTCATATTCCTTTCTCCTGCTTCTTTTACTATTGCCTAAGTAACATAAAAAGCACAATACTTGGATTACAAATCTAACACACACAGATTTAAAAAATATAACATTAAGGGTTAAGAGTAGAATTCATCTACAAGCCTAATTTTTCCGTTTTTGCCTCCTTCACTAGCTGTTCCAATTACAATTAGATTTTTATCAGTTATTTCCTAATGTATGTATGCTTTTTTTTTTTTTTTTTTTTTTTTCTGGGCAAGTAATTGTTCAAGACATTGCTACAACAAACACTGAGCACCTGTTGAGGACTACCATTTCTTTCCCTCTTGAAAGGAATAGGAAGACCTGTGAACTTCCGATGAACTTTACTCCTGATAAAGACAAACAGCATGCAGAAGACACTCAGTACAAGGATGGATTGAGCCACTGTTTATGTGCTTTGAATTTCTTGCCCTGTGATTTTGATGAGGCAACTTGTACTTGCCTGATAACAAAGTCCAAAGGGAATCTTCTATTGCCTCTGATACTCGCCCTGAATAGAAAGCTCTTTGTTCCTATTAAGCTTGAAAAGCACAGACCTGAAGGTTGCAGTGTCAGACTAAAACAAAGAGCAGGACGTGTCTTCTCAGCTTCCACCTGTCAAATACAAACTTTGAAATATTTATGGGCTTCATTGTTCTGTCAAGTATAAGGCATTCTTGCTAACATCTGGACATAATTTAGGGCATATTTCATAAGTGCAAGTGTTAAATATTTATAACTATCTCTTATTACTTAAAAAGCACTTCACATATACATACTTTTTAAATTATTAATAAAGAGAATTTGGACAGACCTTGTTTTTATCGCCCTGCACTTCTAGAAATTAACTTTTCATATATTTCTCTATTAATATCCTGTGGATCTTACCATCTTATTTATAAGACATGAATGTTGAGATGGCTTTGCTCTTTTAACCCGTTATTGTACAAGATTATTATTACAGAACATTATCTTAGATGTAACTTGATCTCACTGAAGATGTTGCCCTGGGTTTGGCAGGGATAGGGTTAACTGCCCAGCAGCCGCCAAGGGGCGTAGCCAGGCTGTTCCATCCTATGTGATGTCACGCTCAGGATCTCAGGGCAGTGGACAGGTCGGGCGGTGCTGCAGCAGTGTAAGCAGTTACACTGGTCATTGCTCGTTTTTCTGTGTCCCTTGGCCATCATTGTAGCTGCCTACTCTTTGTGGTGTTCTATTAAATTGACCTCATCTCAACCCTCAAAGTTCTAGAACTCATTCTCCTCTCCGTCTGCTAAGGTGAGGAGGACTGAGTAACTGTGTGGTTTGGTTATTGTGCAATCAGGGCCAAACCACAACAGATGTGCTTCCTTATTGCAGGAGAGTTGAACTAGATGATCTTTAAAGGTCTCTTCCAATCCAAACTCTTCTATTGATTCTACTGTGATACCCTTATTCACATGAGTATCTAGATACATACTCAGTTTTGAAGGTATTGTTGCTTCTGTCTAAGGTATCTCTTTGTTACTGCTAATCACTCAATGGACTTAGTTCGGCATTGATTTTGTACTGCTCTCATCACAGGGCAACAGATGACATTGCTGTCATTCATCAACTAGTGCTGCAGAAACTCCCATTTTAGCTCTGAAGATGCATAACTTAATATATTCTGGTTCACTTATATTGGGAACCTGGGAAGACAAATAGCTGAAGGACAAGGATCAAACACGTTATTCTGTGAGGAAGTAATGAGAGAACAGGACCTACCTCTGAGATAAGACCTCTAATTTAGAACTTCAGACTTCTGAAAGATCCTCAGAATAATGTTTGCCAATATATAGATCTCTACAGCACAGTAACTTTTCACACAGTTCTAGTTAATCAGCATAGAACCATGTATCTGCAGGTCACCTCCTTCACACTTTTTTTCCAAACATGGCCAGTGCAGACCAAGTTGCCTGTAGTGTTGCACAATCAATATCTCTAAAAAAACCCATGTTCTTCCCTTTAATTCTTGCAAATTCTGTGAGATGCTGAGTATCAGCCAACGCAGAATAGAATTTGCATTTCTGTGATGGATTTCCTGTACTCCAAAAAATAACGGGTCTTTCTCTCACTGGGTTCATTAACTAAAATTTATAGCTAATTTTTTTTCTTTAAAGAAGAATTTGCAATAATGTTCAGGATCACAAATTATAAATTAAGACTTAAGACTTTACTAAAATTATAATTAATTACTGTTGCTTAGACAACATCTGAACCAATAACTCAGCTAGCTTGTTTCATCCCAACCTCCTGACAGCCACTATTTAGATATTTGTAAATGTTAATAAGATAACTCCTCAGTCTCCTCTTCTCTAGACTAAACAGCCCCAGTTCCCGCAGCCTTTCCTGATATGAAAGATGCTCCAGTCCCCTGATCATCTTGGTGGCCCAGCAGTGGACTCTCTCCAGAAGTTCTCTGTCCCTCTTGAGCTGAGGAGCCCAGCACTGTACACAGGACTCCAGATGAGGCCTCACCAGGGCAGAGTAGAGAGGGAGAAGAACGTCTCTTGACTTGCTGGTCACACTCGTCTTGATGCATCCCAGGATGCCATTGGCCTTCTTGGCCAGGAGAGCACATGGCTGGCACATGTTTAGCTTATTATCAATCAGGACTCCCAGGTCTCTCTCTGCAGAGCTGCTCTTCAGCAATTTGACCTCCAGCCTGTACTCGTGCATTAACTATTTTGAGACTGTAACATCTTTCATACGAGGAAAGGCTGTGGGAACTGGGGCTGTTTAGTCTAGAGGACAGGAGACTGAGGGGAGATCTTTCTAACATTTACAAATATCTAAAGGGTAGATATCAGGAGGCTGGGAAATTCCTTTTTTTCTATTGTAGCTAGTAACAGGACAAGGGGTAATGGGTTGAAGCTGGAACACAAAAAGTTCACAGTGAAAACTGTATTAGTCTGTATCTTTTCTTCCAAAGTATAATAGTAGTATAATATGTCCTGTCACAACAGTTGTCTACATTTTTCCTTTTCTTCCCGTTTGCCCCTTTTTCATCATCTCTTCTGCTTTTTTGATGTAAGACACTTCACAGTGTTGTTTATAATTAGACATATTGTTATTGGAACTTACAAGGATTAATATCTTTAATTGCATTCATACTGCACTGACAAGCTAGGAAATAGAAACCAGGGATTTAAGCAATGTCATACAAAAAAGAAGGTAGAAGAAGAATTATGATTTTTTAGTGGAGATTACAAAAAGAAAAATTTTTTACAAAGGAAAAGAAATAAAGAAGGGCATAGCTTACGAATATTCAAAAGTTGCTTAATCAAAGTTTAGAATGTAAAAAATAAAACTGTGACTTTTGATCTGTTCTTGTTAACATCATTGTCAGATGCTTCATAATGTTTTCAGCTGTTCTCTGAGTTTATCTGCTCTACAATGTTTTCAGTTGATCTCTGAGTTTATCTGCTCTACGGAGGCAGAACCATAGAGAGATACACAGGATAGCCATAAATAAGGTAGTTTAGGTATCAAGAGCAATATACCTGCAGCAACAACAACCTCAATGTGGACTAATTTACTATGCTTTTCAGTGTAATGTCAAACTAGATTGTTCCCAATACACAAGATAGCTTTGTTTACACCTAACTCTTGTATCTTTACACTAACTTATAGCATAGATTCATCTATATGCACACAAATTAACATCTTAAGCTGGGATCTGAATTTTCACTTGCATTTTGTGAGGATTCAATATATTCTCAAGCATTTAATAGCAAAATGTGGGCTAGTAGCAATTATCAACATCAAGATCTTTAAACTTTGTAAAGTACCTTTCTGAATTACATGCTTGTCGTAGATGATTAAAACTTGAACAATCTGAATAAAACAATATTGTATAGACTTACTGGGTTATCTCTAAAGAATCACTCCCCCATGAAGTAATGTAGGCTTCCAAAAGCAAAGATATATTGAAAAATAATCTGCAGTAGTCTATGTGACACACAAAGTCAGTTAAGTAATACAACTTCTGGTGCCTGAGTTAGCTTGCCTTTGGTTGCCTCAGATGGCTACACAGTACTGCATATGTTTTTCAAATGTCATAGACATATCTGTGCAGAAGGCAAATGGGGAACAGAATTTCTTTTCAATGAATTATGTCAAGATTTTGGGGGTAAGGGAGTGAAAAAGTCTTTCTATCATATTAAAAATAACAATTTCTCAAAAATTCCAGTTAGAGATTTCTTTCGAGTGTTGTCTTGCTTTATGAAGACACATCAGCCTTGATTAGTGCATTTGAGCAGAGAACTTCTGAAAGCTGGACATTAAGAATTTCAAAATGAACCAATTTTCAGGCTTAGATAGACAGGCAGCCAGGTTAAGTAGTGAAAAGCTGGGCCATTTGGCCTTTCTGTTCTCTCTCATATACTCTCCTGTCACTCAATCTCATCTCCTGACTGTTTTCCTTATCAGTATTACTTTCTTATTTCCATCATTGATTTTATTTGAAAAAAGTGGAATTTTTTAATGGAATTTGTACCACGCTCAAAGAATGTTCCATATCACAAAATCATTCTTGCAGAAAAATCCTAGTCGGTTCTAGTAATTAGCACAAAGTGCATACATCCACACTGAATTTTGTGACTGGAGTCCTCTACAATACCATTTACTTGATGTTTTACTCTGCTCCTGTCTTTGGCAGGACTACAGAGAATAGAGAGCTGTAAAGGTTATATGGTAGTGTAGTTGTATGGTAGTGTAATTTCTATCAAAGTATTTATGGGGCAGGAAGGCAGGAAACAACATAGTACTTGCAAATATAATTTTAGCTATCCTTCTTTTGTTTACCAGATTTTCTTCACCAGTAAAAGCTGTATTCTGTTTCTGTTTTGAGGAAAGTGAGAAGTTCTCTGATTAGTTGATAAAAATAGATAGAAATGTGTTTATAAATAATTTAAAAATTGTAGTCACACTGGAAAAGTTCAAGGGCAGTGTAATGACAATGCAATTTGAACTAATTCCTATGTAATCTTCAAAATAATTAAAGTTCTCAGGAGAACATTGAAATATGAACATTATGCTGTCATTAAAATGTTTCATTTGGAAGTATTATTTTTATGAGTTCATAAAGATTAATTAGGTCTTATCATTCCCTTTAATAAAAAAAAGTCTTTAATATTGATTTCAGTGGGACGATAAACAGATAAGTATTGTGGTTTTGTGACACATTTTCCCTTCTATACCTCCTAGCAATGTATCAAATCTTGTGTAGAGTAGTGCAGATGTAAAACAGAAGACTGACATGTAATCATAAATGCATAATAAAAAGGGCTATAAAATACAATAATCATAGAATCATAGAAGAGTATCAGGTAGTACAGTAACTTTTTTTTTGGAAAAAGTCTGCAGATTGTACTCCTAGTTGTCTATTAGATTCGTATCAGTGCCATTAGAGACAGAATAAAAGAGAAAAAGCAGGAAATAAAAGCAAAAAAAGAAGTTAACAATATTGCCTTTTCTTGAGTTTTCATTCTTCATAATATAAACCCCTGAGTATACCCTTAAATTCTATGTTCATTTTTTTTTAACAAGAGAGCAGTAAGTTCAAGTTGATTTTCCTTTTTTTTTAAAAAACAAAATGCCTCTCATTTTATAATTCAGGGAATCACACATGAAGTATGAAGCTATGAGATCAGAAATAAGAAATCTCTTCATTGTCTTTGTTGAAGGCTGTTGAGACAGATATTGAAATAAATGAAAAAACTAAAATATGTGAAAAAAACCAAACTACTTGTATTTAAATTGTGGCTGTACCTCCTTCAATTACAATTGTAAACTCAAATATCCCAATGTGTTTTCATTTTCATTCCAAAAAAAAATCTAAATATATTTTTTTACAATTAGATTATAAAATAATAAAAAATAATTTAAAATCCTATTTCTTGAATGAGACCTTAATGCCAACTTTGTTCACATTTTCAGCATCACACCATTTATTAATGTACGTAGAAAATTCAACTACAATCGTTAGTCCAAATTTCACCTGAAAACTTCAATTTTAAAGACTGATAATGATAAGAGCAATATTATTTTGCTCCCACCATAGAACATTGATACATTACTGCTGACTTCAGTGAACAGTAGTAGATTCAAATTCAGTATAAATTAAATCAATTTCCATTTGATTTTAACTAGAAAAAAAAGCCTACATTATAGATATTAAAAAAGATTATTCTACTCCTATTTTCTTGAAACTCAGAAGAAATTATCTACACTATCGATGTTTCAGATTTTATGTGAATCCATACACATTTGTCTAAAAAGCTAAAAACAGTAACTATGTGAGGTTTGAGAATATAGAGCTTAGATTTATTCACAGAACAGGACTAAAGATTTCCTGGTAGTCTGTTGCACCAGAAAAATGCAAAGCAAAATAAAAAAAAAATATAAGAAATAAAAAAATGACACAAATTTACATGTTCTTTTCATATCCCAATGTGATTTGTTCAGCACTATGAATTATAGAATTATGTGCTATTAATCATGTCTGGTTGCAGAGTGAACTAGTATACTAGTGTTAGCCTCCAAAAAGTTAAGAAATTGTAGTGAAAATACAAAAAACACGTGGAATTCTGTAAATCTCAGTTGAAGATAAACAAAAATTTCATACATCCTTTAAGAAATTAGAAGTTTACTCAAGATGAGGGCCATTATATGTGGGCCTAAATATTCAGATGTGACCTTCACAGTTTATCCTTTGTATCTGCACTTCTGTATAACTGTTGAGCAGTTATCAAGTTATCCTCTAATTGGACTTTAGGCTGATAAAAGCTAATGTGATTTAACATGCTTCTACCATTTTAATTCTTGTGTTCCAATCTCTAATGGCTTTAACAGTCTAGATCCATGAGTGCTGTTCTCTAGGTATGTGTAGAGCTTTCCTTCTGGCCAGCTTTTTGTGTCAACTGATACACTTGTCTATATGGTTCTAAAGCTGTTATGTACATACCTACAACATACAAATAATGTGGACTATGGGAAGTAGAGTGTCTGATTTTCATCAAGATTTTGAGGCCTTTGTAATATTACCTCACAAAATTTGTCGCAGTGAGATGGTCTGTAAAAACAGCTTGCAAACCATTCAGAGATAATGCCTCATCGGTTTTGCTGCTGCTGTTATCTATGTGGTTAAGCCCTGTCAGAAATCTCATCTGGAAGCCCTGTTTTCAGTTTAAAAGTTTGTTGGTCTTACTGTGAGTATCAAGACTTCTCAAATACCTGACAGTCCTCATTGGCCTCTTTTTCTTTCAAGACTTTTGATCCATCAGAGATAGCTTAGCCTGCTTTAGATCTGTTTTAAATCTGAGACTAATAATTTTCAGTGGTTTGACTTTTTTTTTTCTCCTCCTTGCTTTGAGGTCTATTTGGTTTTCCAGTTGATATTTGGATGAAAAGTGCCATTCTCAGACCAGAATGGAGGAATATAGTCTGGTAATCATTTCAACAAAATGGCAGTTGCATTGTTGTTTAGTTAAATAAAATCATAATTTTACTAGAAAACTTGCGAACTACTTATTTAAAATCTCTCATTTCCACCAATTTTAAGATATATAACTAAAAAATAATCACATTCAATACTCTTGAAAGAACTTATAATCATTATAAAAGTGCACAAATTTGATAACATCCTTTTAATAAGTTTAAACTATGTAAGTGCATCATTCTCTGAAGAAAAATGTCTTTAAAAGTATATTTCACTACTTAAAACTTAAAAAAACCCAAATCTTGTGTTGGATCAGCTAGCAATGTCACTAAATATTTTTATTTATGGTAGTTTAAAAGCATCTTATTTGAAACAATTACATTGTTCTCATTGTAATTGTACAGTATAGCTAAGCGTAAAATAAAGATGAATACACTCTCCATAGATTTTGAAATGAGATTACATACACATGATAACTTTGTAAACTCTTTGTAAACTAGAGTATTTTTGAAATAATGTTCATACAGGAATAATATTACAGTGTAACAACCAAATTTTCCTGAAATACGTTAAAGACACGATTTTCCTGACTTTAAATTTTATTGTGGAATAACTGATATTTGTACCAAAAGAGTTCATATAGCTACTACAAAGCAGTAGAATGACATGTAACATCCATGTTGAATCCAATATGAACAATTGTCGCTTATGGTGCAATATGCAGACCAGTGAATATTTGAGATATTATTTTTTAATTTAACTAGTTCCTTAATTATCTTGACATATTGTAGTCTGTGGAGGCTTTATTCTTTAAGCAATGTAAATTTCCACTGTGATGATATAGGAACAAACAAAACTTACTCTAATCATAGTAGAAAGAATTTCTACAAACCAGAATTTCTGGGCATTGTATTAGCATTCAGAAAAGGTCTTCTCATGAGATCTGAACACAGCATTCAAAAAATGGTACCTTCCAATAGCTTGCAGGTGCAGAGACCATCTGCACAGAAAAATTCACTGGCTGTGGGCCATTAGAATGTTACCATACAATATCTGTCACTAAATTACAATGTCATGTTGGTAATATATTTTCCCTACATTTTTAAACTTTAATTGCCTGTTTGATTTTATATGATAATATTTTACAAGTAAACACAATCATGAGAGCATGTACTGTAGATGCACAAATAATTTAAACAGTCAAGCTGGATTACTTTTAATGGTGTGATATTTGAATTTGGTTTGTTTGCAACTTTACAGAAAAAAACCAGGATGTATAAAGCTCTGAGGGTTAGAATATAATACCGTATTCAGTGTTCATTCATTCCAAGAATAATAATTGTCATAAACAGACAAACAAACAATAACCCAAATAAACAAATACTCTATAAAACCCAGAATGTTCTCCTTACTCCCAAAAGCTGCTTGATGTGCAGAACATTTTTGTATGTCTAGAAAACCAAAATATTTAAGAGCTCATATTGTTAACAGAAACAGATGTTCTAATGATCCAAAGTCAACTTTCAAGTAGTTCCTCAGAAGATGGTACAATTCCACAAGAATAAATACAATCATTGAGTTTAGCTATTCAAAATGACTTATTATTTCAGCTTACCATGTGTTAATCATAAAGTTTATGAATGTCTTCTTGTTCAACAGATAGTACTAAATAGACAAATCATTTTGTTCATTTTCTACAGTACAAATTTGTTTCTCTGAAACATTGAAAACCAACTCCATTCATGGTTCACTCATGATTAATTTAATCTGTAGTTATAGTCTAATAATTTGAATATGGGTCAAAGCTTATGACTTCAATTTTCTCTCTTCTAAAAAAAAAATCCCTTTTTATCCTAGCTTCAAAGCAATAGACACTACTTAAAGTTTTTTACACTGTACCAAGACATATACAGACAGAGGGACAACTATCTAGATATCTCTGCCCATATATGTGTGAATTTTAGCTGTAGGTTGTCACTTTGATGCTCTACCATTTACTACAATTAAACTCATCACAAGGAGAAACTATATGAAAATTTTAAAAAAAGGTAAAAGATACAATATTTCATTCTCAGTAGGTAGCACACTGTTATGGACTGCAAAATTCCATTGCCCTACTCATAATTTGGCAGTAGGTCAGCTCACGTTCTTAGATACTCAACACAGCTGGTGTTTGTGGCATCAATGATTGTAAGGTCACAGTCACAACACTGTAATCAACATTCTGTCATCACTTTCAATATAGGATCATATTTTGAAGGTTTCAAAGCCTTATAATTTTATTTTTCTCTAGAAGTATTTTGATATAAATGCATCTAGCAAAAAATTGATATTTTTTTGTTTCAGGATTAAAAAAAAAAAGTCTTCCATTTTGTTTCTGAATGACAGCAAGAATTCTTTGTATCTTTAGACAATAATTTCTGCTCACAGTCTTCCCTCACCTTGAATATTTTAAAATAATGAAATGTGACAGATATTTAATCACCATTATGTGTTGACAGATTTTGACAAATATAAGTCTTTAAACCCCCTAAAATCTATGAGGTACCTTCCTTCTGCTTTCAATTTATGAGAACTAATTTAATAAACTAGTTAAATTATTGGTGAAGAGTAACTATTATTTTGATATTACAATAGCCATTTATGGTTTCTCTCTAAGGTATGTATCTTCATGAGGAGATAAGGCACAGATTCTCAAAGCTACCCAGGTATGATTTGTTGTAGAACATACACGACATGAGTAGCAAAAGCTAGAAATATACACCAAAGGCCAAGGGTAATTTTAGCTTCCTCCCCTATGTCTTGAGTTGTGTTTTCCAGATAACTGATGACGCTAAGAAAGGAATCAGCATATATGTTCCTAGACTTCAATTCAGTAAAATACAAAAATGATAAAATAAATTAGATTACAATAACATTCCTGAAGATAGACATAGGATGCTTTATCTCATTCTTTTGTTTTTCCTTCCAAGTATTCTCAGAAACCAGCCTTCCAGACCAGTTATTATAGATTATACTTCTAAGGGAAATATACTGATCCATTTTTCTTTTTTATGAATGTCTGTGCACTGATCTACATTGGGCAGACATTAACACAAAAACGTTTAGTAATACACTTTATAATGTCTTTTGTTTTCAACTGTGAAAAAATGAAATAAGTCTTTTCTAGACAGAGTCAATAGGAATTAATCAACTCTTTTTGAATATGTATTTCATTGTAAGTCACTTTGCCCTTCATTTGACTAGTTAATTGGACAGCAATCTCCATAGGACAAAGTGGACAAGAGGAAAAGCAATTGAGGGGAAGTTCATCGGGTCTGTGGTAGGCCTTTAGCCATGATAGACTTAAGTGGGATGAGGTACTTTTCTGATTGATTTAATGACAGTGAAATTGTGACAGAAGCTGAGAAAATCTTTATCTTTCCTATATTATATATTTCATACACTCTCTCTAAACACACAATACTGGCTTTGTTCAAGATTTAATGGTGGCTTAAATAGACCTTTGCTCTGACACAAGATTGGAGTTTTTATTTATAGAAGAAATTTATTAAGATACACCTCACACATGAAACTACATAAAGAATGAAAAACATCTTATGCTTTTAAATGAGGTATAGAGGAGAGTGTAAGTCTACATCTAAATGTTTCTGCTAATTATAAGCTTAGGTATACTGATTACTGGTATGATTTTCTTGATTTCTCATAAAATTTCCTCAATTTTTTATGTATTTCCTTCAAAGCGTTGTCTGAAAACCACAGGAAGTCATACTAGAGAAGCTCCACAATGGATTAGGGCTCAGGTGAAGGAAGAATTAACCAGTCACATGTATTAATTCATAAAATATACAAAGGGGAAAAAGAATCAAATCTTTAAGACAAGGGATGTATCTCAGGGATTCAAAAGTAGAAACACAGTCTAAATCACACAAAAATAACAACTAATATATTACTAAAATAATGTCATGCTTTTGAGGGGTTGATTTAGTTCTTTTCTTTATTACATTTTTTGTGTAACATCTGTTTTGCTGTAAATTAATGGAAAAAGGAGATGTCTCAATATGTGAAAGCTCTTCCAACTATACCCAGAATATATAATAGATCATAATCATATCTAAAACCAAAGTAGCTGTAGCTTGGTATATGTATAGCTGTACCTTTTAGAAAAAAAAAATCTCTTTCCAATTATAAATATTTTTTATGTATTTAGTCAAATTAATGGAACATACCTTCACTTTTTTTCGTTGTAGTTTTAGATATTAAAAGTTATCATAAGAAAGATAAAATACAGGTAATATTGTATTTTATATACAAGACGAATAAATGTAGACCCCCATCACTAAAGAAGAAAGCTGCAGGTGCTTTCTTTAACGTATACATTGAGGTTTACATTTTCTTACTATTTTGTATCCAAGAGTGTCAGACCTGCAAAAGCAACAGAAGAGCTTTGCCTTACAATTCAAGCTTTTACCTGAGATGTAAGGAGGGCAATTAATTAACTTCACATTATTTTCATGTTATATTTATAATAAAAATAGCTTAATGTTTGAGGAAATAAGTTAAAATACCATTCAATATCTTAGCTTAATGTTTGAACATGTAATGTAGAAAGAGAAAAATGGATAAAATTTCTCCTTGTTAAACTTCTGGCATTTAAATGAAAATGCTAACATACAATAAACACTATATAACAATGTCTACATGTCATAATTAGGTAACACATTTGAATCCCAGCTCCATCCTATTACAAGCACATAATACAGCGACCAAACAAATCTCTTCTACAAAAGTCTTTTTTGCTATGGCAGGAACCTTAATTGAGCAAGAAATGTTTATCTCTACTGGGATTTAAAGAGTGAGAAGCATACTAAGTTTCCAATTTTCTCTGCAAGACTCTGAAATTTCCCATTTGTAAGCATTTCATGTCCAAATTTGATGTTCCTCTGACAAGCTACTCTGTACTTATTTCCTTAAAGATACAAGTTAGATTTTATAAGCATAATCCCTGTATAAGCAGTATTAATGAATGGCTTTTTAAACCATTACAAATAATTTCAAGGACAGAATTGTATTAACACAATTACTATTATATCATTATATCTGTGATTCCAAAGCAAATTAGCTTCAAGTCAAAACTAGGTTTCTGAATCTAAAATAAATAATATTCAGAAAATGATAAACACTTAAATAAAAGAAAAATTTGTGACATTCTCATTCAAAGGAGTTTACATCACCTCTAACCATCTCTGCTTGATGAAGAATAGTGTATCAGCATAAAGATATCATGCATGAAAATGCAAAACCAAGTTTATAATAGGTTCACTAAGCATTAAATAATGAATTATGTTGTGTGGTTTAGTTTTTATTTGAATCAGAACACCATTATTATTGGAGTGCATTGCTTGTCTCATTCTCTTTTAGATAGCAAGAATATTTCATCTCTTTTCCCTGAAACACTGCATTTTACTGATTTGAAAGGAAGGGATTGAGCTCGTTATATTGGTTTATCTGTGTCCAAATACTTTTATGTTGGATTTCTGAAAGGGGACCATTTGGAGTAATAAAATATTCAGATGTAAATACGTTATTGTTCCTGTTACTTCCAGAGATCTACAAAATAACTGCATAAATGAGGTGCTGATGGGGTGTCATGGTTTAGCAAGGAGTTGCTTTTGCTTGGTAACAGGGGGAGCGGGTTGCAGTGAAGACCCGGTAAAAGTTTTTTAGACTCTCCCCCGACTCCTGGGTTCAGACCCACCCCCTGGCCTGGCTGGGCCAATCTGGCGCCTCTGCGATCACTATTTGAGGACGGGAATTTGAGGTGCCAGGCAGGAGGTGTAAGAGTGGTACAAGATGGAGGCGACCATGCGGACCCCACAGTCGGAGAAGGAGGAAGGATGGAGCATCAGACCAGAGACCCCTCTGCAAGCCGTGGTGAGAGTGCAGCCGGTACCCCTGCAACCTATGGATCAGCAGCAGCAACTTCATGTGAGTGTGCCCGGACGGGCCAGAGACTGTGTGGGGGAGGCGGTCATGGCACAGGACATGCTGGAGAGCCTGTGCACCGCAGAGCAGCCCCACACGAGAGGCAGAGAGGAGCAGCAACTTTTGGGACAAATGAGCATCGGTACAGCCCGTGCAGGGCTTTGGGACAAATGTGCGTCGGTGCAGCCCGTGCAGGGCTGCCATGTGTGTGTGGTACCTCACGGACTTGCAAGGAGGACTGGTGCGGAACCCACTTGCCCTGAGGTGAGACAAACGGCAGAAGCCACCAGGAACGGACTGACTGAAACCCCCACTCCCTGCCCCCCTGGGCCGTTCAGGGGGGACGGAGGTATAAAACACCGGGATCAGGGCTCTGAGCCCGGGAAGAGGAGAGGGGTGGGGAGCAGGTGGTCTTAAAGGGCTGGTCGGACTCTTCATCTCTGTACCATTCTGTGTTGTTTTGTTTTGGTTCTGGTTTTTGGGGTTTTATGTTTTAGTTGGTATTAAATTATTTTCTGTTTTCTTCCCCAAGCCGAGTAGCCTGGTCTGTTTTGTCCTGCACCTTAAGCGGCAATTAAGCTCTCCCTGCCCTTTGGCAATCCTTTAGTCTTCGGTACTTGAGGCTAATCGTGGTCTTTTGTTCCCTGATGGGCAGAAACCACGACATGGGGAGACTCATGTTGAAAGCTTGGTCCAATCTGAAGACTATGTGCTGTCGATGACATATTACAATGGGTGTGAACTTCCTAGCTGTAGACATAATTACTCCATGTGCTTGGTGTCATGACATTCTCTTGAGAAATTTTCCATGAATATCTTAAATAAATGTTGACCTTCTTCTGTGCTCATAATTTTCAAATATTTGTGTTAGGATACTGTAGGACTCCCTTCCTCCTCATGAAAGCAATCTGTGGAAAGAATTATTGGATCTTCCCAGTTATGCCTTTGAAATATAAACAATTAGTTTTATTATAGCTTATATTGAGATAAAAGCTTACAAAAGCCTGCTTGTTCTGAGCCATTAGACAATATCAGAGTTTTCCAGATTATTTCATTGATTATTTCAGTAGATAATAAAGTAGTCATTTACTGTCATTCTGTTAACAAATAAAAATCCCGTGAACAGGGTGAGATCAAACATCAGGATATAGTTCAAACATGTTATCCTGTAAAAAAAACCAAATAACAAACAAATATTGTGTAAGTTCACTTTACAAAAGTAAGATCATTTGTTGACAGTAAAACATAGACATCTTCATGGATGAGATAAACCTAAAATATATTTGTCATGCAACTCTGTATTTCAATAGTTTACCTACGGTAATCCAAATAATATAGAACTGCAGCAGACTTTAGTCCAGGTTACCTATCCAGATCCTCTCTCACAGTTTCAGCTTGGCATTGTAGTGTCAAATATTTAGAGTGTTCATCATATCTGACCTGGTTAGATAACCACTAGTTCTGATACATCTACTGAGACAAGTTTATACATTGGTAAAATGTAAAACTACAGATGTACATGTAAAACCACTGCTCTCTGTGTTCCTTTGTAAGGACAGTTATGGTGTGGACTGGATGAAGCTGTTGGCAAATTAATTACATTTAATACAGAAATATCATAAATAATTTGTCTGGTTTCTTCTGGATTGAACTAGCTGGAAAACAACATGCCATCAAGGATATGTACTAGAAGATAAAAATATGAATTTACATTTTATTATGAAAATATTTGATTTCATGTTTATCATTAAAAGAAACTAGATTAAAACACATTAATTGAATATCCATTTGAAGGTGGGTGAGAAGTTTGATATGCATAATGATGGTAACTGTAAATACTTATGTCTGACCTTGCATGATCTATGGTTTATGTGTTTCAAATGACATTTATTTAGAGGTCTTTTATTACTTTGCTTTATGACTAGTAACAGTACACAATATGAATCCATGTCACACATCAGCTATCTTTTACAAAGATGATATGACAGTCTGTACTTATTCACATAAGTATACTAAAACTCTCATTTTTTCTCTTCTCATCTCTATGGAACCCTGGTATACATGTTTAATCTTATGAATCAACTTTGATTGCAGATTGAAATTAAAAAAAAGAAATTCCTAAGACGGCATAAGGAAATGTCTTATTCAAGATACATGGAGGCACATATGCAACCTGTTGACATTAATTTCCAAAAACTTTAAGAACTTCATTTTTACAGACACAGAATTAAAAAATCAGAAGTTGTTTACTTTTAAATATAAAGTACATGCTGCTTCTGGAATGAAGATTTAAGTGCCATGTGAAATTTTGCCAAATAAATGTTTATAAAGGCTGACAGGTGTTTAAACATAGTCTTTGTGGTTTTAGCTGGATTTCTTTGTTTTTGTGTTTTATTAAATCCTGCAAGAACGTAACAAAAACTTTCAACATCAACATAAATTCTTGTAATTTTTATTTGCATTGGAAAACAAGCACAGGCTAACAGAAGGCAGTAGATTTTCTATGAACTTGAATATAAATAGTATTATCTTAATTATTAGATTTTAATTAATTAATGAAACAGCATATATCTATAAGGAGTACATACGTATTCAGATTTCAACAATAGAGATGTGATATTACACATACTCATAAGAAAACAACATATCAGAAATATATTTTATTTCACAACTATTGTGTTAATCTTAACAATTTGTTAACCTAATTTAACATGTTTTGTTTTCAATCTTATTTATGCTCAGTTTATTAGTATTTCTAGTATCTTTGATATCCCCATCAAAATTTCTCTGAATTTTGATTTTCTCTTGTAAACTTTATGGATTTCAATCCTTAGACTTTTTAATTTGTCACATAAAGTTTTCAGCTGAAGCTTTGCAGATTAAGACATTTTTATGCTCTAAAACATACATTCTACTGAAATATATTCAAATAAAAGTGCAAGCTCTACTCTTCAGACACTTGTAAAAATTTCATAAATATTGATGAGGTCAATGGAGTTTGAATAACAGCTGTACTTTAAACAAGTACATGCATACCAATGATTGTTTACCTTTAACAGTAAATATTTGTTAGATATATGTGTGAAATTACATAAACATGGACTTTACAGTATTTTTATTGCAGAAAATTTGCATTCATCTTACCACTCTGTAACAAGAAGATTAATGAGCCATTACTATATAAAACTAGATAACTAGTTAAGTGAATTCTGAGACTTTTGGAGATGCTTCGAAGGTAGTGGTAATCAGTGCTGCATAGTTTAAATATCTTTCTGAATGTTAGTATTTAATTCTTTCAGTTAAGGATTTTGTTTACTGAACATTACTGTGTTCTGTAATCCAGCAGAATCAACATCCCTACTAAATCTGGTAGGACAGTTCTTGTCAAGTATCTTTTGCTGACTTTTCTTGTAAATGAGCAGTTTATGTCTGCATGCTATAATCACTGCATTACATGGTCTAAAGAACATCCCTTTCTTTTTTCTCAATCTAGCTGTTGGCAAGAAATAGCACAGTCATTTGCCATTAGCTTGAAAGAAGACATGAGGATATTGTAAATGGCTAATCAGCATCCAACATCAATCAGAATGAAAAATGTTGGCACACATAAACGCTGACCAGGCAGCACCCAGGTTTAGAAAGTTTAATTAGCATTTATGTTGAGCTAACAATTTAACTTGAAAAAATATTTTTAAAAGGGAGTTCATGGAGAATTCATTTTTTTATACAAGGGATGTGTGTCTGTCCTATGAGAGGGAGAGTCAACTATTTTCTGTGCAATCTTCAGTTTCAAAAGGATATCTATGGATTAATTTAAACTAAATATCAAACTTTTAGGTACTTTTAGCTAAATGACATGATTTCTATTCTAACAACTAAATCAAGCAAAAATGCTGTGAAAAAAAATTACATCATATTATAAGGGAAAATTAATCAAAGAGAAACAGAGAAACATGTGATATAAAACTCTGGAAGAAAAATAGTTTTAAATAATTTTGGTAGCAAACTAACAAATTTAGTTCCAATTTATTTACTTTTTTGGCTTCTTGTACTTTCTTTTCTGTCTGGAAGTATATCTCTGTAGCTCATCTCTTTCCAATTGTGTTTTCCTTTGCCATAGGAATTCATGTATTTTTTCCCTTCTGATTTTCTCACTGATTGGCTTACTGTGGTGGTGTTTTTTTTTTTCCTTTCTAAGAATGTACAGTGGAGAAAGAACTATTGTCCTTACTATTTATAAAGCTTTGATGATGGCATCAAAATAACAGAAAATAAGACAGTTTTTACCACTAGAGATGTTCCAAGTATCTAAGAAGGGAAGTACAGATTCTAAATGTTCCAGATGACACAGAGAGTATATCACAGTACTTATGTGCTTCTTACTCTGCATTTATCGTGGTTCTTAGGCAGGTCATAGTCATGACACAGGAACTTAATTATGTTGATAATAGTTAGCCATTGCATAGCATGTAAAGACTTCAACAGCATCAGGTTCTTCATAGGCATTCTTCCTAAGACAGGAAAGAGGTAAAATAAGTGGTAATGATTATTTCAGAATACAGGGTTTTTGAATGATTGACAAATCTATGAAAACTGGAATTCATGGTTTGAGAGGAACATAGAGTTTCAAATAGAATTTTGTAGATTGTTTGAAATGAAAAAGAAGGTTTTGGTAGTGAGGTTTTTTTAGTTTAGATTTTTTTTGTTTATTTTCAATGGAAATCCACTGTGAAATTTTTATAATCATACAGCTTGCCTAAAACATATTTCTCAAACCAATAAATACATCTATAAATTACTTTGAAAGTTGAATATTGTAATTTTCATTAAAAAGCATACTTTAATTAAAAAGCACCTGCACTAAAAAATAAAATCTATTATATTTGAAGATATTAATTATATTTCAATAAGAATCAATATAAATGCATTCTATATCTTTTACCACAACACTATGTGTTTCAATTTGACAGCAAGAATTTTTTTCTTTTTTGACTTTCATAAACAGAACTGAAAACTCTGTTCATGAGGTGCTGAGTTCTGTCTTTTCAGTCACATAGTATGTCTTTTTGTGTGAATAAATCAGAAGTAATTGAAAGGAAGTAGTAGATTCCTTTGTAGTTGTAAAGTAACTGATTATATCTGATGGTAAAAAAAGGTTTAGAGATTATGTATCCATAAGAAAGTGAAAAATGGAGAGGAAAACAGCAAGGATTTATTGTAAAAGAGTCAGTCCAAGTAAATGTAGTATTATTTACATCCTGTGGAGTAACTAACCTCTGCCCATTAATCTAAAAAGCTGACTACTCCTATAACCCTCTTTTCTTTCATGTGTTTAGAGATGGATGAGTTGTTCTATCACATTTCCAGAGATGGAGGTGAGGCAGACTGGCTTGTAGTTTCCTGGGTTTCTTGCCCTTTTTGAAGACTGGAGCAACATTCGCCTTCCTCCAGTTCTCAGGCACCTTACCTGTTCTCCACGACCATTCAAAAGTGATGCAGAGTGGCTTAGCATTGATATCAGCCAGCTCTCTCAGCACTTGTGGGTGTATCCATCAGGATTCATAGATTTGTGGGTGTCCGGCTTGCTCAGTAGATCCCTAACTCAATCCTCCTTCACCAAGGGAGGGTTTTCCCTTCTCCAGACTTTGTCTCCCAGGGACTTAGATTCTTGAGGACTGGTCAAAGGACTAGACCAAAGCAAAGAAGGCATTCAATAGCTCCATATTCTCCATATTCTCACTCACCAGGATACCTACCTCATTCAACAGCTGGCTCATATTATCCCTATTTTTTTCTGCAAACGTACTTGAAAGGTTTAATTCCAAGAGGGCTGTAGCCTTTCTTGTTTCATCACTGCATTATCTGACAATAAGATTTTGTGTTAAAGAACTTTGTAGGATGCTGGCTTAGCAACTGAGCAATATCTTACTGAATCCACAGTCCTGGAATTTGATTCCTTTCTTGATTTCTTTTCCTCTCCTCTTTTCTTTAAAAATGAGGATGGATGTTAACCTATGTCAGAAAAGAACTGGAATGAAGTAGGAAGAAAAATTTAAAACTTGTCACATGTACGGAACTGTCACTTTTCCTCTAAATGTTGAATGATACTGGCAATAAATAAGCATCTGACAGTATGATTCTTGGTACCAGATATAGCAGGAAGCAGACCATGGGTATCCCAGGTCTTTCTTTTTCCAGACTCAGTTTATAATGGGCAGAGATAAGATTTTTTTTTTTTCTTTTCCCACAGTCATTCTTCCATACCAGGTGTATTGATAATACATAATCGGGTCACAGACTGGAAAAGGAATAAATTTATTTCAAGAAAAAATATACAGTATTCTTAGAGAAAAAAAGGTTTTATAACTTTGGGAGTAATGATATCAAAAGTATATTTTGACAGTTTTCCTCATTAATGAGAATCAATAATCATGACAGGGAATCACACCTCTCACTAAAGTAAATAGGTTGCATGAAAATCTATTATTTTCTACTTGTTCTCATCAATCAAAGCATTGCACTGTTTGCCTAAATGTTCCTTCCTTGCTCTAGAAAACAAACCTCTTCAAATCTCTTTTGTCTGTTTGTAGAACTGTTAAACAAGCTGTTTAGCTATGTTAAAGAAGCAGAGGTAACCATTTGCTTAATCATACTACTTGTGAAGAAAATGCTGAAAATATTTAACTAGTCCATCTTAGTATGGAAAAATAAACTGAATATCTTCAGAAATAAATAATTTAGGGTTTGGGGCAAAGTATTTATTTGTCTGGTTTGTGTCTCTCACGAAACTATATTGCTGTCAAATTTTTAGCAACTTAGCAAAGAGATTACTTTTCACTGATTTATGTGATAACATGTAAGAAAGCCTGAAATTTGTAATACTGACTACCACATAACAATAAAGTGGAAACTACTGATTGTTAACTAACAAAGATACCACAAATATACATATTCACAGCATATAATCCAAGATAGTTAATTTCTTTCCCTACACTGGAATCAGTGTTTCATCAATATCACTGAGCTAACAGCTTTCCATAACTTCCAGGTAGAGGTTCAATCATATCTTTATCATATTGGAATGGAGCTCTCGTCCCCTCTATACTGTTGTGTCCACACAGGAAAAAAACCCAAATATCTGCGAAGTCTATATGGGGACAGGAATGTGTCTCAGCAAGTGTCTGAAACATAGAGACATCCTCTGATGCAAAGGTGAAATCCTTACTGCTGAATCTCCCTAGACCTTGGAAAAATTTGATTGTCAGTGTGACCTAATGAAGAATTTGGAGCAGAAATCAATTGCAGTTTTAAACATCCAAATGTAGATGTGCCTCCATATCTAAGTTCTCTTTAGAGAAAAAAGAAACCTGAATAATCTATTAAACAGAGACTGAATCTTAAGGGTTGGAAGGGACCTCAAAAGATCACGTAGTCCCAACCCCCTTGCTGGAGCAGGACCACCTAGAGTAGGTCACATAGGAACTCATCCAAGTGGGTTTTGAATGTCTCCAGAGAAGGAGACTGTCATGGTTTGACATGACAGCCTTTTCTGGTAAGGGGAAAGGGGCTGTAAAGATGACTCCTATAAAGAAGTTGTTCAAAACTCTCCCCAGCTCTGAGCCAGACCCACTGCTGGGGCTGAGCCAATTGACGCCTCCATGATCACTTTTTAAGAAGAGGCTGCAAGAGGAGGCTTCTTCCTCCTTCTTCTTCCTGTTTCTCCCTTCTTCTGTCCCTTCTTCTTCTGGCTGGTGGTTGATGCAAGGAGTAGGAAGAAACAACCATGCGGACTCCAAGGTCAGTGATGAAAGAGAGGAGGAGGTGTGCCGGAGCAGAGACTCCCTTGCATTCTAGGGAGAGGACTGGTGAAGTTGAAATTTGTTTGCATTTCTTTAAAGACCCTAAATCAAAGGTAGAGACTCATTTTGATAATGACCCCATATCAGCGGCAGAAACTCATTTTGCTAAGAACGCCAAGCCAGAGGCAATGATTTTCTTCATTAAAACTATGGCTGGAGAAGGCTGTGTCCCAAGGGAGGGACCCTGTATCACTATGGTCAGAGCAGGCCGTGTCCCGAGGAAGGGATACAAAGTTCACAGAAGCTGTAACTGTGGGAAGGAACTCACGACAAACCAACTCATTAAAATTATGCCCAGAAGAGATCATGTCCTAAGGGATACTGTATCTGCAGAAGCTGCAATTGTGGGGAAGAATCCATGCCAGAGATATTCACTAAGGACTGTGTCCCATGTCAGGGACCCTGTATTGGCAGAATTTGCAGCTGCTGGGAAGAACCCACACCAGAGAAGTTCTTTAAGGACTGTGTTCCAGGGGAGACACCTCGTATCAGAGCAGGGGAATCATGTAAGGAGTCATCTCTCATCTGAGAAGAAAGAAGCGCCAGAGCTCATCTATGGGAGACTGAACACATTCCCCTTTCCTTGATATCAGAAGCAGTGAGCTGGGCCCAGGAAGAAAGGAGGAATGGGGGAGATCTTAAAGTGCTGGTTGTCATTTTCTCATCATCCTCCTCCTTTTTGGTTTTATTCCATTCTGTTTCTTGTACAATAAACTTTCCTACATTCCTCTATAAGTCAAGTACTGGAGTCTGTTTTGCTAAGATAGTAAGCTCTCCCAGCCTTTGTTTTAATCCACAACAACCTTGCTTATCTTTTTACTCATCCTAACAAGGGTGGGAGTGAATGGGACCACTGAGAGATTGTCGTGGTGCTGATGTACTAGCTAGGCCATACCACGACAGAGACTCAGCAACACCTTGGGGCAACCTGCTCCAGTGCTCCATCACCCTCACAGTGAAAAAGTTTTTCCTTATGTTTCTTTGGAACCTCTTATTTTCCAGCTTGAACATGTTGCCCCTTGTCCTATCACTGGACATCATTGAGAACAGCCTGAATCCATCCTCCTGACACCCACCCTTGACATATTTGTAAACATAAATGAGGTCACTCCTCAGTCTCCTCCAAGCTAAAGAGCCCCAGCTTCCTCAGTCTTTCATCATAAGGGAGATGCTGCCCTCCCATCATCATTTTGTTGGCCCTGCGCTGAACTCTACTAGCTAGATCAAGCAGAGATGTATGATGGAAACTTAAATATTTAGTTAACATATAAATGTCTAAATGAGAGACACTAACATTTTGGCACTTGGAGTTGTTTAAATGCCTTAATCTTCTTACTTTAACCTTAATGACTGACAGTTTTCCTGTTAACAGCTTCTATGTGATAGGTCATTCAATTACCAGATAACTTAAGCACCTGCACAGGTCGCAATCTTCAACAAATCTTCAACATAATAAAAATGAAAACTATTCTGAAACACTAGATAATTTTTCACATGATGTCTCTAATTTAAAAAAAAATCAGTTTTATGCCTGAGGTTAATTTTGCAGGTTCCTGTTATAAGTAGGTTGTGGACAAGGAACACAAGCAGATAAGTGCTTAAGTGAAACGAAACTTCTAAGCTTGAAAAGGAAAGTGATATCACAAGCTGATGGGAAACATTAGATTGTGACTGGAATTGCTTGTTGCAAAGCTAGAAGTCACAGTTCCATAAGCATCTGGTTTTCAAGTATGCCACTTTGGAAACATTCCTAGTTTTCATTCTACTGAACCTATAGATAGGACAATATTAACTACATTTTGTGGAGATGAAAAAAAAAAGAAAATAATTTTATTATTATTTTTAATTTTTAGGGGGAAAATGATATATTTGTGCCTTATATCTTATATCTGTTCCTTTACCACAGAAAAAAAAATCAGCATTTTTGTTGGCCAACATGAAGTGTTTGTTTTCCCTGACTCCTAAAAAAGAAGTCCCAAAACCAAATGGAGTGGAATAACAACAACAAAAAATTATTAACAACCTGCATGTTATTTGGAAAACTATAGTGATGATGGATGATACGATGATGACAGATGAGTCTTCACTCCTATTTTAAATTCTATCAGCTACATAAATTAGTAATGTCATCAATATGATTACTAGCTGTTCACTCACCTTCTGCAGCAGCTGTTGCTTTTTTTCTGGCTTTGGTACTTTGATTATTCCATCTAACTCAGCATTACAAGTCAGTGCAAGACCAGCAGGTAAAAACCTACAGTTGATTGAGGCAGAGGAATATGTTCAAGAGCCATTGATGTTGTTTTATCATCTGGTTTGCTATTTAGAAAATATGTGGGGTTCATTCTTACAGTATATAAAAATTTTCTTTTTGGTTTAGGGAACTTATTTGTTGCATTTTTGATGTAGTTTTGTTGTGTTGGTTTTTCTTTCTTTGATTTCCCATGAGGTGTGCATGATGTGGGGTCTGTGATAGCTCCTTGAGAAAAACATTAATATAACATCAGTCATTTGATAGTGTCAAAAAAGTTCATTTAAGCAATGATTTCTAAGGTCTCTAATGAATATTTTCTTCTTTTGGTTTAGTTTGACTAGCTGTGGCAGACAACATTCAGATCAGCATTTTACTCTGTGAAATTAATGGATTGCAAAGCCTGTGGCAGAGGCTATCTCTTTGGTCTGATCTATTATGCCATTGAGAGTCCCATAATAAACAACATTCAGGTCCCTAGGGAATTCATTAAATGTATTGAAGATATTCTATTAATTAGTTCTGAAGATTCCAAGAAAAAAAAATATTTTAAATTTTTTTTGCAAAAATTCTTTCCATATACCAATCCAATAGAGAGCAGAAGAAAACAATTCAAGCTTCATTGATTTTAATCACTGTAACTATTTTGTGGAATTAAGATCTAGGCTGTTGAAGTATATATATTCATGTTTATGAAGAATTTTTTGAAGTCTTCAGAGAAAAACAAATATTTCAACAATAATATCAGGAACAATAATTCCTGATATTCTGGTCCATATACTAAATAAACATTTGAACAATTTGTAATTTATGAGGAAGAGATTAATGGCTGAATTTTTCATTGTAAAGTATTATTGCTAAGACTTAATTATAGTACCTCTAAGCAATGTACTAGAGACCATTTAATACAATCCATGAAAGATTATTATTATTAATATTTACAGAATCATAGAATCACAGAGTCATTATGATTGGCAAAAACCTTTAAGATCACCAAGTTCAACCACTAACCTAGCACTTCCAAGCCCATCACTAAGCTAAACCATATCCCTCTGTACCTCATCTATGCATCTTTTGAACATCTCTAGGGATGGTGACTCCACCACCTTCCTGAACAGCCTGTTCCAATGCTTAAGAACCCTCTTGGTGAAAATGTTCCTCCTAATGTCCAATCTAAAACTCACCTGGCACAACTTGAGTCCATTTCCTCATGTCCTATCAGTCATTACTGGGGAGAAGAGATTGACACTCACCTCATTACAGTTCCCCTTCACGTATCTGTAGAGAGGGATCATATCTTCTCTCAGCCTCCTCTTCTCTAGGCCAAATATCCCCAGCTCCCTCAGCCACTCCTCATCAGACTTGTTCTCTATACCTTTCACCAGCTTCATTGCCCATCTCTGGTCATGCTCCAGCACCTCAGTGTCCTTCTTGTAGTGAGAGGCCCCGAACCAAACACAGTATTCAAGTTATGGTTTTACCAGTGCCAGGTACACGTGGACAGTTACTATCTTGTCCCTGTTGGTCACACTATTTCTGATACAAGTCAGGATGCCATTGGCCTTCTTGGCTACATTGCTGGCTCATGTCCAGCTGACTGTTAACACCTCCAGGTCTTTTTCTGCTTGGCAGCTTTCCAGCCATTCTGCCCCAAGTCTGTACCATTGCATGGGATTAATTTGGCCCAAGTGCAGGACTTGGCACCTGGCTTTGTTGAACCTCATGAGATTGGCCTCTGCCCATTGATCCAGCCTGTATCTGAATGTTAGTAAATATACAGATAAACTACCTGAAGTATCCTTCTTTTTCATTCTTTATTGGTTTACACATTACTTTGAAAGTTGAGAACCTAAATAGATTTGGAAAACTAGTGTGAATTAGTGAAGTCTTATTCTTCAAAATATTTCACAATATTTGAAGATTTTGCTTTTTTTTTTTTTTTTTTTTTTTCAGCAGACACACTTCAGAGGCTGAATGCTGATCCCTGGTACATAAATTCTTTGTATATACCATAGAAAACAAAACTGCCCAAGAAGACTTATTCCCATGATAATTCTACATTTCTACTTGTTGTATGGATAGCAGCTTCAAAACATGCTTTCTCAAATTGTTTAGCACTTCTAACCACTATTCGCTTCAATATCAGAGGAACAGAAAGATGAAAAATAATATCAGCAGTCATAGTATTGTTCAAATGATAAAGAACAAGGAAAATGACCACCCTCGCCCTTCCTCTCTCACCTCCCCCGTGACCTTTCTGCTTTGATCTCTTTCTCTTAACACAAATAGTCATTTTAGTAAGAAAAGTTTTTTACAGTCTCTGTCTGTCTTGAAAGGGATGAAAGGCAAAGGTGAACAAAAATATATTATTCCATATATATGTTGTTAGTATCTGTTCACTGTTACTGGAAAACACTGAGACACTAAGATTCATGAAATCCCACTGAAAAAGAAATGGTATTGAAAAGCTCAGAAATAATTGAAATGATACTGACATTGAAATGTTCTGAAAAGATCATATAACTTTTTTTAAGGGACTTTGACTTAGTAGATTATTCTCCCATATACACATATCTGGAAAATTGCTGCAATTCAGAAATAAACTGGAAGGATATTTATAACAATTAAGAAACATAAAATACATGTCAAAGAGCTGTCTTCTCTCTGTTCCTCATTTTGAAATAAACAAGCAAATATTGACCTCTTGACTCTGATCATATTTTAAAAAAAAAATGAATAGAACATGTTATTACCAAAAAAGAAAAGGTGACATGATCGTATTTCCTCAAATTACCCAGCTTGTCGGTTTTCGTGACAGACTTTTGTGAGTAGCATTTAGCAACTGTAACCTGTGGTCTCACAGTAAGTTTGATACACCTTTCCTGTTCTATTAATAAATATTTTCAGTCCAAGAATTAAAAATATACTTTTTCCAATGAGGTCTTAACTTGCTCTGGCAATATGCACAAGTTCAGGATGAGTAAGATTTCCTTTTGCAAAANAATTCAGAAATAAACTGGAAGGATATTTATAACAATTAAGAAATATAAAATACATGTCAAAGAGCTGTCTTCTCTCTGTTCCTCATTTTGAAATAAACAAGCAAATATTGACCTCTTGACTCTGATCATATTTAAAAAAAAAATGAATAGAACATGTAATTACCAAAAAAAAAGGTGACATTATCATATTTCCTCAAATTACCCAGCTTGTCCGTTTTCGTGACAGACTTTTGTGAGTAGCATTTAGCAACTGTAACCTGTGGTCTCACAGTAAGTTTGATACACCTTTCCTGTTCTATTAATAAATATTTTCAGTCCAAGAATTAAAAATATACTTTTTCCAATGAGGTCTTAACTTGCTCTGGCAATATGCACAAGTTCAGGATGAGTAAGATTTCCTTTTGCAAAAATGGAGAAAAGGATGAGAAAAAGTTAACAAAAAAAAAAAAAAAGGGGGGGAAAAGTTAAGGGGTANGGTTTAATCTTGCCAGTCATTATATGCCAGCTATTCAGCGTTGAGGAGAGGAGAGGAGAGGAGAGGAGAGGAGAGGAGAGGAGAGGAGAGGAGAGGAGAGGAGAGGAGAGGAGAGGAGAGGACCCCTCAAAATTAAAAGTTTATTATTATATTATGCCCAGTCAATAAATGTTTTTGCTTTGCCATGTGACATTTATTTCTCATTATTCTAAATTTTACTAATTAAGATTGAAATTCTGAAAAGAACCACCAGCAGTGGTCTTGAGAAGTGATTATAGATACAAAAATATTAATTAAATAGTCTGGATATCCTTTTTCATATTGACTTTTAATGGACTGTGGCATTTCTGGAAACTTGAAGCTCTTCATTTCATTATAGATAATCAGATTCCGATGAGTTTCATAGAATACAGGGTGGTTCACAACATAAATATCACTCTGAATACTATTTATGCTTAAAAAACTTCATTACAGATAAAAACCTGAATGAGAGAACTCAATACTTGCTGTAGAAAATCTCTGAAGTGGAAATGTATTTACTTACAACTCAAAAGTTAATTAGTCAAAATTTAAAGCTTTGTGTTTTTCTATTGTGTCTAGCCTCAGTGGACAAGTGCAAAATAGCCAGAGAAGACCAGTTCTTTATTCTCGATTCATTAAATTTAAGTTATTTTGGAAGCACCACAACACTTTCAATACTTCTTGTTTCATAATGATGAAATACACTACCTATATCTACCTGTCTGCTCCCAAAAGCTGCTTCTATTTGAAATTCCTAATGGCAGACACATCATGCTGTGAAGCAGTGAGGCCACTCACATCAAAAGACACTCATGTAATGCATTCTGACTGACTGCACTAGAGGTTTTGAATTGTAGCAGCAATGTGTCAGCAATCAGACTAGACCATTTAAATCCACTTTTTTTCTTTTTTTTTTTTTACATATACCAAGGTTAAACAAAGAAAAATGAACTTTTTCTCTGCCATCTTTCTGCAACGTTATCTGATTTTCCCGTATATTAATAGGATACAATAAACTGGAGCAATCATGTTTGTTTCCTGCTACATTGAGATGCTGAAAATTGATTGAGTTTTTCTAAAAATAATTGTGTCAAAACTAAAGAAGTCACACTTGCATATTATCCATAAAATAAATTCTGTACACAAGTTTGGCACACCTAGGGTTTACTTCAGTTGCATTTGAAGTTAACCAGATTATATTAAAATGGCTTGTGGTCTTCGGGTAGTTACTAAAACTGAGGAGCCTAAAATGTAAAAACTGTAGAATATAAAAATATGTTCTATGTTTATGCATATGTATTGCAATATCAATGTTTATATAGTCCTGTGATAGATACTAGGTTGTTCTAATTGTCTGTTTAAATCTTTGAGGTTCTCATGTGAAAAACCTCTTAATTCCATGTGCAAGTAACTGGCCAGACTGTTAAATGACAACCAATCTTCACTAATAAAAGAGGGGAACCAGCAGGTTTCTAAGATTATAGTGTATCCCTTTGTGGATGCAGAATGCACTTAATCTGTTTTGTACAGTACCAAAAAAGGAAATACTAAACTTGGTAAATTTTTAAAGTTTTTATCCTACTAATTCTTTTTCACACCATATAGTTTTCTGTCTTGAATTGTACTTTTGAGACTGTATAGGTTATCTTTTCTCCATCTTGAAAAAATACTCCTAGAGCATTGATTCAAATTTCCAGTAATGCAAGTCTAACCACTATCTCATCTCATTTGTGAATCAATTAATTCAATGAAGGTTAGAAATTTACAACATTTTTTTTTTACAAGAATATTTACCAATCTATAAGTAAATATTTTAGCCTACGGATGCAAAATCTCTTCTTTGGCTCAGCTGGTAAAAGTCTGATGTTTGTAGCTAATGGGTCAATGCTCCTAGGCATAAACTGAGATCTGCTGCCATGTGGCATAATATTACAAATATCTCTTGCTTCCTTGCACCTTTTCACATATGTAGGGCTATATTTATATATCAGCCTTCAGATTAGGACAATGAATATCAAGGAAATGCCTCCACATTTCTTCAGAGGATCAGATATACAGGCTGCATATATGTACATGTATAAAAAATATTTCAATGAAGTTGTTATTCTTTGTTAATATAGGTGTAGGAACAGAAAAAAACATTCTATATGTCCAAGTAAGTAACTTGTCCTTTGCGAATCTGTATTCTGTTCACGTTTAGGTTTCTGGGAAGAAGGATTTAAAGAGAGTATTTTACTAAAACACAAAGAAATTCACTTAGAAATAAAGCTAGAAAAGTGCCTCAGGAGCTAAAGATATTTATATCTTTAAGAACACAGGTCATACAGAAAAGACATATAAACAGCTAAAATTATCTACAGTACAAAAAAAAAAAAGAAAAAGAAAGATTCTTGGATTGTTTCTGGGTTGGTCTCCAGAAGCCAAATGTTCGTTTGGGAAAGGAAAAACAATAAAAAACTCCTCAAAAGCCATCTTTTATTTTCTAGAGAACATCCTGAAAAAATAGCATCCAATAGCATGTCAGATCTAGATTGGTATTTAATGTTATCTATCTTAGCCAACATGAACTATTACAGTTTAAATCTACAGCTAAGATCAAAATGTAGGAGCAATGATCTACTATAGTTTTGGGGTTTGTAATACAGAAATTTATTTTATTCATGGTATAACTAAGTTTGCAGACGAATCACAATTCCCTTCACATCCAAACAAAGCTGCAGCTGGGGGCTTTGTGACAAGAAAAAATGAGCTAACAGCAACAACAATTGTCTCTAGTGCCAGATGTTAAAATACAAATCCATACATCTTGGGTTTTTTTCTTAAAAAACAATGGACATAGTGATGTGAAGACCCAGAATCTGAAGAGCAAGCAGCAATCAGACTGGCATTTCATAGTGCTAGGTCTCCTAGTATAGATTTCACTAACATCCTGGTAGGACAAATTTCTAGTGAGTGTGTAATCCCATTCACATCTCACACTCACACATGCTTTAACTTCACCAGTATCCTGTGCACCAATATTTATAGCTTCATTAGCTTCTGAAAACAAAAGAACTATAGACAATCCTATTTTTCCCTATTTTCAAACTGTAGAACAAAACATATATATTTATTTCCCACTGTAATTAAATTGGTATTGTACATTCCACCTGACAGAAGGTAGAAAATTATATTAGTAAAGCTTAACTATTCTCAAGCATACAAGACTAAGAGAACCAAGAACATTGGGCATTTGGAAGTCACTGTAGCATATATCTTTGGAAAAGTAGATTTTTATTCTTTGGTGCTGGAAACACAGATAATCTCTGGAAAGTAGTCAGACAGAATAATACCTTTAATCTCAAAGACATGAGCTGGAACTGGGCATTCCATGTGTGTAGTTCAGGCCATAGTCATCTCCAAGCTGAAGATAATCTTTTTCCCACCTGAGCATTTGGAGCTACTTCCTTAGAAACCATCTTTCTTTCTAATTTCTTCCTCACATATATGTAAAATTAGTACTCAATTTAATAAAAACTGTCAGTTTTCCCACATAATTTCTGATGTAGGTGACCCTGTTTCTGCAGTGAGGTTGGACTAGATGATCTCTAAAGGTCCCTTCCAACTCTACCATTCTATGATTCTATGATCATTTCCAAATTTTTTGAAAATCATAACATTTACACAGATGGAAGCCTTTAACACCTATATAATTTCCTTTCTATTTTCTTACAATCATTGCTGACAGAAGCTGTAGCTGGCATTAATGTGTACACACCTAAAATTCTAATGTGCTATACAAGTAAAAAACCAGAACATTTTAATGAAGTACACCTTACCAGCTGATAACATCCTTCTTTTTATCAGGATTGAAATGAATTCTATAGCATGCATTTATAATAATAATTGTGACTCTTGATTTAAGAAGGTATCTTCAAACAGAATCAATTTACACTCTTGTTTTTGTCTTTCTCTTTTCACACTGGAATAAACTAAATGAACATTTAGTCTTTTTAAATGTTATATTTCATGGGAATACTTTCTTCCCTTTTCTACAAGAAACAGTTATCTTTTTATCATGCCGGGTTTCCTTGGTGGTAAGATGCTGAAAGAACAAGAAACAATAATAATAGTGTCTGAGGTAATTTTCCTGGAAAATCTGTAAGTCTCAGAGTACCTTGATATTCAGAAATATGATGTCAGCTGGTTATATTAGTACAAATGGGGAAATATTGCATTTAAGAGTATGGAGGCTAACTTTTGAATGCAGTCAACAAGGAAAGAAGATACTCAGTGAACAAATTATAATGTAAAATCACATAATTTGCCTTGAGTTATCAGTTTTACTAAAAGAAACTTAGAATTTATGTGAAACCAGATGTATTTTTTTGAATGACAAAGAAATGAAAAAGTAATGGAACGTTCTATCACAGAAAGACTGGCTACAAAAAGTTCTTTTCCATATATAATAGATTTGGCATTTAAAGTTGTCCTTTGTTCCATATAGCAGATAGACATATTTTAATTTTTAAACATTTCCAATATGATGCTATATAGGAATGACAATTTTTTAGTTTAAAAAAAGATCCATAAGAGACAGGAAAGCTTCAGGTACCTTCTAGCACAAATGATTTTAAAACTGATTCGGCTTTAATTAAAGAAAATTTATACTAGGAGTTTAAACAATTCTTAATATTTTAGGTGTAGATGTAAGTTCAAATAGACCTTCAAATATTATTGACATAAAATTCCATTTTTAATTTCCTTTACATATTGAGTACATTTTAATATAATTCACATATGTTAAAGGTTATCTGCAAAGTAACCTTCAGCATTTAGACAATGTGAAGAAACAGAAACTAACAACCATAGTCTCCTGCACATGATTGTCAGAAATGTTCAAGTCTTACCTCATCTCTGAGAGACTTTTTGAACTGTAGGACTAATATATATCCCAATAAAGGATTTCTATAGAAGTGTAGTATGTAAGTGTTGCAGCTAGTGCATCTCCTACCACCCAGTGGCAGTTTAGAATCACTGCATATTGGTATACATGATTTAACATATTCGGCTTAATTCATACTGCCTTAATGAATTTACTCACCAAGCAGCACAAAAGGAATCGTAATCAAAGGATCCCTATCCAGTTCAGCATGGGCATCTGAAACTAACAAACTGCATTTATAGTATATGGTGTATTGGAAATGTTGCCTTTTTAGCAAGCTGTGCCATTTTTAGGAAAATTAAAATGTATGTTTACTTAACCTTGCCATTACAAAGTTCTAGCAACAATTGTATTGCAATAAGTTATAACTTCTATCTTCTCACCATCTAATAATAATAAAGTTAGAATGACTGTCTTGTAATTTTACAACACACAGTCTGAGGTAAAGCAAATCTTCTCTTATGAACCAATACCTACTATTTTCCTTCTGTAAAAAAAACCCAAACATTTCAAGGTGTCCTTTACTTGCATACATTTTGGTTTTGCAAATTATATTCTCAGTGGCATGTATATACATGTATATTTCCATGTATATACACATGGCAAAATATATTTAGTGTCATGCTTATTTTGCTCCTACAAGATGCATGCTTATAAAAATAATATTCATATAGTAAAATTAGCTCCACAATTATTATTATTTTCAGCAAATGTTTAAAATTATGATATAGCTTCATTCACATGTTTACACTTTATTCCACGAAGATTATTAACAACGCAGTAATTTAATTTCAACAGAACATTAGACAATCTACTTTTCTCGTGTTTTCATTGGGAAGCACTGGTCACTTCAGCAGTTGCAGTACTATGCTAAGTTTTGCAGTTACAGAGATATGCCTTCTTCAGTTCCATAAGTATTGTTTTGCTTAAAAATTGATAGTAAATCAATCACAAGCTGTTCTGAAAAACATACTCTTTTCTACAAAGGAAGTGTAGGCTACACATGAGGCTAGTTCTGGAAAGAAGTTATGTTGGAATTTGTAAGCCTGATGATCTATTACCTGCATTCTATCACACTGGAAGCTGTGAACCAAAATGTTGTCATTTTTGTCTTGAGTAACAGGCTCGCTGTTTGAATATTTTTCGTCAATTCTGAATATCTTTCAAAGGTTTAAGTCATCTATAATATACACCACTATGCTTATAAGCTTAAGGAGTGAGTTGAAGTGTGATTTTGATATGATTACAAGATTTTGCTTATAGAAAGATAAAGATGTTATTAGCTAAGCCATATATAAAGCTTGAATTGATCCTACTCAAAGGAAGAAGATACAATGGTGTTAGCAGCAATTTTTTAACTGTTCAAGACTTCAGAGGTAAAAATTGATAGTGATCTTGTTTACATTATAAAAATAATATAGATTATTATCACTTCATTCATACAGGAGTACACCTATACTCATGCTAGACAGGATATATGATGTCCTGAACATGTGGGTTTTTATCAAGTAAATTTGTTGCCTTTCTCTCTCTAACCAGTATTTTCTATAAATGGAGATTTGTTTAGATTAATTTAAATATTTCTGTATATTAAGTAAAATAAGCTTAGTGATTCATATTCATGTACAGAGATTTCACAAATGGCTAGGTTGGCACAAGCTGGTGGTTTGTATGTGTCTGCATTTGTACTACATATGGTGTGAAACTACCGATGTGTTAAACTGCTGAACAATGTGACAAATTACATTTACCATGCACCTGTGGCTACCTCACCTGCTTTGTAACCACTGAACCCTGTCCACCAGGATTTATTCTAACTTTCCCATTCTCTAGACAGCTTCACACAGCATATAAAATACCTAAGAACGCTGACACAGAATTGCTACCATGTAGTATTTCCCCCCTGATTTATGTTGATGTGAGCTTCAGAAATGGCAAGTCATTTTACCTGTTAGCTAATCTGAAGTATAATAGGATGCCTATTACAGACGGATGAATTTCAGCTCTTCAGTTCCTCAGTGGGTTGTAGGATCATAGCTTGGAAATAATATTGCAAGATGAACATCTTGAAATCATTTGTGTCTCTACCATTAATTTTTGCAGAGTGATCATTTTGTATTGTTTTCTGGGTCTTCCATTGCATTGTGTTAAGTAATAAGACTTTCCCTGCAGTTTTAGTTCTGGTAAAGTCCTTCAGTTCTTACCAACTATTTCATTATCATCTTTAAAGGTATATTTGAGTCTTGTTGTCAATAAAATAAAACAGCAAAAAGAAAGAAAATTTGCTCCAGAAGTTCAGTCTCTTCATTACTGTCCACAAAGGCCATGACATATGCAAACCCAAAAAAGACCTTTTTTTTTTGTTGTTGTTGTTGTTTTTTGTTGTTTCTTCCACCATTTGTAGGGAAAAGACCAATTTCTTAGGGCAGTGATCTTTCCATTTAATTCGCAATCATTGTTGAAAGAGGTAGAAGAAGAGGATTTATGTATTGATTGAGTCTCGATTTTTATATAAATGTAAAACACTGGGTGTTTTTTAAAGTGGCAGCTCACCCATCCAAACAAATAGCTTGATCCTGCTGAATTGCAGACTGTCATATAAAATATCACTCTTTGTTATATATTTGATAGTCTTGTGAGGCAGATATTCCTTTGCAGATACTATAAAGGTGACACTTTCTTATCTGTTTAAATATATGGCACTGAGAAAATCTATCTGAAGTTGTTCACAGAGTCTTGTTGCCTTTGCAAGTTTCTGTAGGCCTGTGACTTGACCTGTGGTTCATTTAACACTGAGAAATCTATTCTTCAGTTGCCATTTACTCAATTGGAGTTTGTATTGTTTTTGGCTAGATTAGAGTTAACTTTCTTCCTAGTGACTTGTATAGTGCTATGTCCTGGTTTTGGGAGCAAAACAGTGTGGATAATGCAGTGATGGTTTTTGTTGTTGCTGAATCATGCCTGCATGGAGCACTTTTCTGCTTCTGACATCATCCCACCAGTGAGTTGGCTGGGAGTACAGAAGAACTGGGAGGGAAAAAAGTCGAAACATCTAACCTCAAATGACTAAAGAGATATTCCAGACCATATGATATCACGCTCAGCAATAGAAACTGGAGAAAGAAGGATGGAGCAGTGTACGTTTAGAGTTGTGGCATTTATCTTCTCAAGTAACAGTTACAGGTGATGGTTACCATTACACCTGCTTTCCTAGAGGTGGCTGAACACCTGCCTGCGCATAGGTAGAGATGAATTATCTTCTTATTTGCTTTTCTTGTTTACATGGTTTTTGCTTTACTTGTTAAATTGTCTTTATCTCAAGTCATGTTTCTCACTTTACCCTTCCAGTTCTCTCCTCCATTCCAATATAGTGGGAAGTGAGCAAGGGGCTGTGAGGGGATGAGGTGCTGGCCAAGGTTAAACCACTGAAGTCCTGGTACTTTCATATTCAACAGGTACAAAACTACATTGTCTATCACAGGGCAGAAAGAGTTATATCTCCCAGGAGTCTATACAATAACATTTCTACAGTAGAAAATTAACTTACTATTTCTGAGCTATTTAAAAAATGAATCATAATGGAAAATTATGAAATTACTTCTGTAGGTATTTCTATTCATTTTCTATGGTATAGAAATTATACCAGGACTTGCTTTAAAATCTAAATATTGTTTGTAGTGGTTTTGCCCGGGCCAGGTTTTTCAGTAGCAGGGAGGCTAAAGGGGTGGCTTCTTTAAACAAAAAGTGTTGCCAGAAGCTTCCTCTGCAGCTGACAGGGTTAGGGCCAGTAAGTTTTAAGCTGGACCCTGCACCTGACCCAGACCTGGCCAATTAGTAGTGGAGGTAACGCCTCTGTGAATAACAGATTTGAGAAGAAGAAGTTGCGCAGTTGTAAAAAAATGGCAGCAGCAACAGGGAGGGAGAATGTG
>WBNH01012821.1:125959-149951 GCA_013401255.1 Urocolius indicus
GAGGCTGTGTCCCGTGGGAGGGACCCCATATTCACAGAAGTTGAAGCTGTTGGGTAGAACCCATGCCAGAGAAGTTCATTATGGACTCTGTCTAGTGGGAGAGACCCCATATTAGAGCAAGGGAAGAATGCAAGGAGTCATCTACCTCTGAGTAGAAAGAAGCAGCAGAGACATCCTATAGTAGAATAAACTTTCCTTACTAGGTCATTTAGAATTGTCAAAACTCTTAAATGGCTCGGGAAGTGTAATTTCAGTTCAGCAAAAATGTCCTTCTGTGGGTCTACATACACAATGACAATTTCTAATTGGATACATTCTAGGATTAATTTTTTTAATATATTAAATATTTTCTCATGTTTACCGGAAAGAGATGGTGTTTAAGAAAGGAAAATGGTAAATTACACTTTGAATCTAATGTCTGACTAATTATTGCTTCCTGAATAAAGTGAATAGATCAGCTCTGTTCAAAGCACAAAATCAGGACTAATAATTTGAAGGCTAGAAATGTAGGTATCAAAGACTTGAACACTGTGTATTTCATTGATCTTTATGGAATATGAAATCTGAGAAAAATACTTGAGACACAAAATATTCTTACAGAAAAATAAGACTGTGATTTTGCATAGAAAACTTGCAGCTGGAGAGAATTTGCTATCTAACTTTATAGGCATTGAAAGTCTTATTTCTGCGATCAGATTATCACTAAAAATAGTATTAAGTTATTAATGTTTTACCAAATTTGACAAACAAACTGAAAGATGTATTTTGGCTGGTACCTCAGGGAAAAGACATTTAAACTACATACATATAGTCTGGAGAAATTAATACTTCCATATGTGACTTGATTGGGAGCTATTCGCTACTTCTGTGCATCGTCATATTCTAAAAAAGACATTTATAAGTCATTTTGTCAACAATCACGGGGTGATCTGAGTCCATTCTACTCATGCAACCAATCACTAAAGCAGTGTAGCTACCCTGCACAGTGTTCCGCTGAACTCTTTGTCATACCCCTTCATCCCTAAGCTGCTGTATACTGTAAAAGATATATCTTCACTGAGAAAGAATGCAGTTAACCGGAAACTGTTCCTGTGTTTGTCTGCCTTATAAATGTCTATGTTCTCATCACAATCTGCAAGAATTTTCTACTCTTTTGTTTGAGGTTTTTTACTGTGAACTAATTTTGCTGAAAGTTGTGGATTTGTAGGTAGCCAGCTCTTAAGGCCACTTAAAGTTGATATGAATAAGAATATAGCATATTAGTTTCCTCTGCCCTTTACCATTTTCAGATCTACCTCATCCAGCATTGTAACTTCCAATGCCTTCACAAACCCTAAGACCAGATCCCAAGTCATGTGACATATCTTTTTTTTCATGCTGTAGAAGTTGCTTGCAGCCCCTCAGGGCTGCACCGCAGTACTCACAACACTGTAGACATGGATGAAGGGTAAAGAACTAACAAACAAAAACATTTAAAATAATAATTATGTCTCTGGGCTATAAACCCACCATATTGACTGAAATCTACATTCAAAAAGCATGGTTCATCCACTTTGCTCAAGAGGGGACAAGCCTGGGGCAGAGTAAACACATACCATATTTTATCATTCAGTCTCTGTCCACCTAAGAGTTGTGTTGATGCATCGTATGTAACATAAAGGTAAAGTTATCCCTCTTGATAGATACTGGTGTGCACTGTTGTGTTGTCTGTGCTGTAATTTCCCTTGAAGAAAAATAGAGGATTGCCTTCCGAATGAAGCCTGGGAAAGAAATCAGTATGTGCTTAATGCAGACAGTGGTGGGTCCAGGCTCCTGCTGTGAAAGAATGTGACAAATTGACAGACAGTCATAGACATCAGAGTTCACAAGCAAAGACAGATTACTCACTTTCCAGACTCATCTACAGTATAAGAACTACTTGTCAGGGAGCAGCAAGAATGGAGCTGATCCAGAAACAGGGTAGGACAAGAGTGAACCCAGTCCAAGAAATGCTTTTGATGACAGGCTATAGTCCCATCGGGCCTGAGCACAGTTGACAAAGCCAGAGGCTAGTAGCAGTATCCATGGACAACCTTGACACAGCAAATGGTGCACAGAGTTCATCCTGGGCATTCAGTCAGGAATAAAGGAGTCAGGGTCAGAGACAGGATCATAATACAGACCTGAGGTCCATCCAGAAAGTAGAACCAGAGATGCAGTTGGTAATTGGCACTCACATAGTGTCTCTGGGACAGGGGCTGACATCTCTGGGCTGGGATGAAATTGGGTTTTGGACCATGAACAGGGTGAAAGGAGGCACTAGGGATCTTGGTCAGGGACCATGAAACCTATGAGTGTCCTCAGAGCATGGACAAACAGAGAAGTCTTTCACGATATAGACACATAAGACCAAGTTTCACCAGCCTCTGGAGACAACGCTGAAATCTAGACCTCTGCCTTTATGAGTAGTCTGTTAAGTTTTTATGTAAATCTGGTCTCCTATAAGTTCTGTGTCTTAAAAATAGTGAAGCTTATATATTCTCAGAGGGATATAACATTTTATATCTTAAATGGACACGTGAACATAGGCTGTGAAGTAGCTACAAATCAGACATGCTGTCAAAGTTAGCATTTCCTTTTGTTATCTTTAAGCAACTGTCTATCTTCATACAGAGTTTCTATTTTCTTCTCTGAAAGTCTTTATCTCCCTCCATCAACTCTGTGAGGAGTGTAAACACTTTACCTAGTCGTTTGGATCATGCTACTTAGGCTCTGACTTTTAGCTGTAAACCTAAAACAAGCAATCCAGATTTTCCTGTACTGCACATGTTATAAATTGTGGGGTTGCTATAAAATTTACTGAAGACAGATATTATCTTTTGTCTGGAATTCTATTTCATAATAGATCTTTTGAATGAGTAATGATGGACCATTTGAAAGCTCAGAAAATATTACATTGCTATCACAAAATTAATTGATAGTGTCTAATTGCTGTAAACTAAAGAAAATCATCGTTGGCAAGGCAATATTGTAAGAAAATAATCATAGTCACACTGTGACCTCTCTTATGTATTTTGCTGGTATGAGTCATACATTTCTTTATCTTATTATTCTTTTACAATTCTATGGCCTACGTTTTGAATTTGATTTTGTATTCCATTCTCTTTTAATCTCCCACTTGTGTGCTATGTAAACCACTATCCTTGCTACCGGCAAGAACACTTTTATATAATACAGCTGCTGCTTCTTCTATTGCTACAATTTGCTCTGAAACCAAGGTCAGGTTTTGAGTTTGCATCAGAATTCTTTGCTTTGTTTCCTTCAGTGCTGCATTGCTTCTTATGTTTGCCAGCCTGTCTTTTGATCATTATGATACACTCGCTATTTGTAGCAGTTTAGTAGATGTACTTGTCACTTACCTCCCTGTTTTGTTTCTGTCATGCTATCCTTTCTTTTTTTTTCACAGTACTTGCATTTACTTCTCACAGTTACAGTTGTCAAAGTCTCTTAGGCTTGCTGTTCATCAACTTTCTGGTATTTGTTTTATTTATATAATTTTAAAAATCTATCGCAGCATCTACAAGGTATTCTCATTTTGGAGAGAGTCTGACAAATAAAAGGATAAGGAGAGGAGAGAAGGAGGAGAGGGGAGGGGGGGATTGTTATTTTGTCTTGCTATATCTCAGATATAGACACTTTTCCCATTCTGGCCCCTCAGTAATCTTTGTCTTTATTTCACTTACAATTGTAAAGGCTCTTTATGTCTGCTGGGCTTGAAGGCCTCTCCAGATTTAAAAAAGAATTAGTTAAAGTAGTGTTTAAAACACTTTAAACTGAGACTTCCTAAGTTATCTAATATTTGACTAGCACTACAGGAAAATTAATTGAGAGGTTAAAATGTTATTTATTAAAAGTTGGTAGGTAGTATTGAAGGAGGCAGAATTGAATGCAACAAGTGACAGAATCACAGAATAACAGGGGTTGGAAGGAACCTTTAGGGATCATCTTAAAGCAGGTTCACCCAGATGAAGCCTCATAGGAGCGTATCCAGGCAGCTCTTGATAATCTCCAGAGAAGGAAACTTCCCAACCTCCTTGGGCAGTCTGTTCCAGTGCTCCTTTATCCTTTCCCTTATGTTTACATGGAACTTCTTGTGTTCCAGCTTTTTTTCCATTTCCTCTTGTTCTATCGGTGGATATAACAGAAAAAAAAGCGATGTCTCAACCTCCTGACATCCACTATTTATATATTTGTAAATATTAATGAGTTCCCCCTTCAGTCTCCTCTTCTTTAGACTAAACAGCCGCAGTTCCCTCAGCCTTTTCTCTTAAGAAAGATATTCCAGTCCCCTGATCATAAAAACGAAAGCACAAAAAGAGGGGGAAAAAACCCTCCACAACTAAAACAACAGCAACCAGAAAAAGACTGACTACAAGTTATTGGAATGTTGCAAAACTTTACAGTATGTGTATTGTTCCAGAAGTGTTTTTTATTCAACTAAAAAGTCATGTATAAACTGTATGTGGATATATTACACCTTTAAGATCCTAAAAAAGACAATAAAGTCCACATAGCTGGTTCTCTCTTTCTCTGTGGGCAGCAATAAGAATGGTAAAGGCTATCACTACAAGCCTGCTCGAGCTAAGAATAAATGTTTTTTCCTGAGATACTTAAAAAACCAAAAAGATTCTTCAATGTATCACCTACTTGAGCTCTACACTATGTAAACCAAGGATACTTGCTTGTGAAAAGGAAACGTATGGGCCTGTATGGTTCAGGTTTCCTCCTATGTATCCAAATACATAAAAGGGAATATACTTTTCATTTGGTTATAAACAGACTAAAAAGGATAGTAAGCAAAACAGATCCTGCAAAGGTAGCAAAAAAGATGAACGACAAAAACTTGCAAAAAGTCAAAATGGTGGTTTGACGGGATCTCTGAAGGTCATCATAATTCCAACATATCAAGTGTAACTGCTTCCTGGACTAGGCCATGTCAGTTGTGGCTTTTGGTTAGGAATATCTTAAATTCCTTGAAGGAAGGAGACCACAGAATCACAGAATGATAAGGGTTTGAAAGGACTTTGAAAGATCATCTAGTCCAACATCCCTGCCATAGCAAGACCACCTAGAGTAGGTCACACAGGAACCTATCCAGGCAGGTTTTGAATGTCTCCAGAGAAGTAGACTCCACAACCTGTCTGGGCAGCCCATTCCAGTGCTCTGTCACCCTCTTTTCTTCACAACCTTCTGGTTTTTGCTGCAGTATTCTGCTGTTGATTTTTTTTTCCTAGTACTCATCCTAAATTCCCCAAGACACAATTATCCTTTGCTCTTTATTACAAATTACTTTAGCAAGGAGAGGCTGGTTCCATTGTCTGTGCAACACCAGCCAAGTAGCTACAGCTTTTGACACTGTCCTTGTCAGACTAAAGAAGTCAAACATCTCAATCTCTACTTGTATTTCATGTGCTCTAGGCCCCAAAATCTCTGTTGGACCACTGCAATGTTATGATGACATCTATGATCTTTGAAAGATCTCAGCCATCTGGGACTCCCAATGAAAGGAAAATTTCATCTGTCACAAAAAGTAGGGTAAATAGGAGGATCTGAGGAACAGATACTATAGTTCCTGGGAAGATTACAAAATCATAGAATCCCAATTCCCTAGGTCACTCTTCATAAGATTTGTTCTCTAGACTCTTCATCAGTTTTCTTGCACTGCTTTGTACACCTTCCAGCATCTCAATGTCCTTCTTGTAGTGAAGGGTCCAAAATTGAACACAGTATTCAAGGTGCAGCTTAAGAAAAACTTAAGAAAACAGTGTTCCTTTGCAGCAAAGGCAAACTGTATTCTAGACAGTTACCAGTAAGACGATGGACAGCAGATATAAGGGAGTGATCTCTTACAGTCTGGGGCTATCCAGTACTAAACTGGAATGAGTCCAGTGAAGTAGCTAAGCTAAGGGAGCAAAAGCCCATAATGTATGAGAAGTTGTTACAGATTAATTTGTTCAGCTTTGAGGAGAGTGAAGGGAGACCTTACTGCTGTGTTCAAATACCTAATCAGAGAACATAAAAATGCCAGAGACCTTAGCAATTCACAGTGATGGATTAAGAGGCAAGTTGTATCATGGGGAATTTCTAACAGATTAAACTTTTTTGTTGTTTTTTAAACATGGAATGAGATTGGTCAGACACTGCAATAGGCTGCCCAGGGAGGCTGTGGAGTCTTCATCACTGAAAGTATTCAGAATAGGGTCAGAAAAGACCCTAAGTAACCTAGACTCTGTTGGGTGAGGAATCTGACCTTTGTTGGTCTTACTTTGAGTGGAGTTTTGGACTCTGTGAAATCTGGGATCCCTCCCAATAGAAATTTTTCTAAGATTCTATGATAATGTGTTGAAGAGATTGCCTATTCATAGAATCATAGAATGTTTTGTGTTTGAGGGGACTTTAAAGATCATCTAGTGCCATTAACCTTCTCCCCACTCCGCCCTCCCCAGCCATGTACAGGGACACCTTCCACTAGAACAAGTTACTCAAAGCCTCAACCAACCTAGCCTTGAACACTTCCAGGGATGAGATATGCCCAGCCTCTTCATTCTTACAACTCCATTCAAAATAAACTACCTACGTCAGTATTCACTGCTCGATCTCTCATTGAAAACAGTGTCAGAGAATCTGCAAGATCTTAGTAATCTGCTATCAACAAAGGTAGAAATCTGCATTTTCCATGACAGAATCCAGATCTGTTTCTGCAGAATATTCCTTCTCCTTATTACCTAAATTTTAATTCTGTTCTTCATTTTATTTACAGTCCTTCATCCAAAAACAGTTTTCAAACCAAATTGGCCTTTATCTACAACAATTAAATTTAAGGTAACCACAAAATGATTCCATGGAGAATCATAGAAAACATGGCTTCAGAATCATTAGAAAATATTCTGGCTGGTGTTGATTTACATTAATCCAGTATCAGATACACCACTGTTCCCCTACATGTGAGTGCTCTACTACCTTTTAAGTAGAAAGGTGGTTGTGTGCATGTGTATCATCTAGTCAACATTCCTCCAGTTTTATATCAATACTTCTTGTCTAATAAACAATCTGAATGGAGAAGATCCTTTAACATTTCTGAACATAAAGAAAGAGAAACTTTCAGAATCAGGCTTCAGATTAATATTTCGGGTTTAACATGGTTTACTTATTTTTAACAGGTAGTTTAAGAGCGATCTCTGGAGATAATAACAATTGTGAATGTGTGATTGGAAAAGAGAATAAACCTTCAAAAATGATACAAGTAATAAATTTGTACCATAATTGTGTTTTCACTAAGATTTAGTATTTTTAAAATAAGCTGTTTTTAAATGGTCATAGATACTTTCTTCCAAGTTCTTGAAATTTCTTGTTTAGTTATGATCTGGTTTATAGGGATATTTTTATGTCTGTAAATCCAAATAAACCTTCTGGAACAATAGACAGACCTAACTTCAAAAACCTGTGGGCAGCATTAAACTTCTCTGCTGAATTCATTATGGTCTGAGTTTCATGCACCGTACAGCACTGGAACAAGGAGTGAGGATGGGAACTCATATAGTTTAACATGGTCTTCCTATAGCCTTCTCTGTGAAATCCATCAAAAGTAGATGTCTTTTTCATTATAAAGCACAAGTTAGGAATAAAATTCTCAAATACAGGTGAGAACAATATGTCCCTTTGTCTTGTACAACATTTATAAACTAACAACATTATTTTTAAAGAAAACAAATTAGACAAACTAGTCTAGAATATATCAAGTAGTTCTCACATCATACTGTCTGTACTACTGCATCCTTATATTGGAACAACAGTGAAACAATATTGCAGCCTATAGAAAAAAATATTACCTGTTTTTTAGACTCAGCTGGGATGAATAATGACTTAATTCTCCTCTAGAAGTAATGTTGTAGCAGACAAAGAAAGTTATTTATTTATAAGTTTGATCAAGTAGTTATATGGCTAATATTGGAAATACCTGTACAGATATTCACAAAAACACACTTGTAGAAAGTGCACTGTTGTGAAACTACAGTGAATACAGGTCTGCCATGTTTGCAATGCTCTGACCTAGGGAGATATTTTGAGAGCTGTCAAAGCCTGTTTAGGATTTTCAGAACAAGGCCTGTATTATTAGATATATCTGAGAAGTAGACATAACCAGAAAAAAATCTTGGCAAACAATAGATAGCAACTTTTTTACTTCCTCTTCAGAGGACATATTTCAGCAGTGAATTAACTACCCTCATGCTGCTTGTTATCCAGTAAATCCTGGTTCTGGGAACAAGCAGACAAAAGCCTGCAGAACTCAACTAAAGCAGGACAAAACAGTAGTTTCTTATGACCAACATGATATCTTCCAATTTTTACTAATGTCTTTATGGATGAGGAAGAACTAACATGGATACTGTATATAATGGGCTAGTAAAATCTTCCTAAATAGCCCTTTTTATTATGTTTTTTTCTCCAGATACAATACCCCAAAACAAACTCTAACAATTTATCTTGACTCCTTTGAGATATAACCCAATCTCACAGATATTTTCGGTGTCTTCTAAAAGCCAGCTATTTGACAACAAATATATTATACCTTATTTCAGTAATAATTTCTATAAAGACAATTTTTATGTGCTACTTTGTCAATCACAGGTTTTAGCTCTATACAAGTGAAATTACATATTTCACTAAAAATAATGCTTTTACTTGTTTAATATTCAAAAGTTAAATTTAGTAAAGTTATAGAGAAATGTGTCAAATTTTAAATTAAGGAGCAATAACTGTTACTAACAAATTTACTACCTATATTTTTCATATGAAAAATTCTCATAGAAATATGTTTTACAAGATGAGATAACAATGATGCTGCACATTTTTTTAAACTATAAATGTACTCCGAGGATATGTAATTTTGCTTTTTTTTTAATGTATGTGTCATACAAATTGATATAAAGAAATTTCCAAGTAGTTGTACGAATATTACATGCATACAGTAGAAGTAAAAGATGATTAGTATATGCATTATTGAAGACTACTTTGGTAAAAACTTGCTTATTTAATATTTTTTCTCTTCAAATTCACCTTTTTTTCATGTTAATGTCTTTAGAAATTTCTGTTCAGTACTGCTGCTGTTACAAACTTTTCACCAAGTAGCCATAAATAATGCATTAGTGGCAATATTGTTCTAATAACTTATTTAGGGCATAATTAATTCACAGCTTTAAGCATATTTAAATAAGGGTCTTCTTTTAAGTTTGTAGCTTTCAACTGATCTTGTCTTAGGCTAGTAAACACAATCTGGGGGAAAAAGGAGAGAAAAAAAAAAAACAAACAGGACAAAAAAGAACCCCCACAGTTGCTGTGGTCTCATTTTGGAAATCCTAATCTATAGGAAACATATGCTGCCAAATAAATTACCTGAAATATCTAAGCCCACATAGCAACTATCTTTCACCCCCTCTTTAATTTGCTATCGAGTTTATAACAGCCATCTCTGGGTTCTTTGCTATTCCCCAATTCCTGCTTTTCATGCAGAGGAGTTAATGGGGTTATAATTTCATAATTAAAGCAGATAATTTTAATTTCTCTGATGACTCTTTATTATGATAATCTTGTTAAGATTATAGTGTTCATTTGTTGTTGCATATGATCATTTGGCTTTTGTAGAAGCTGTCTGTGCTACTGAGCCACTAAATAATTAAGCAAGCAGAACATTCGCACCAGCAAAGTCTTGCTGTTAATGGAAGACCAAAGTCAGAGTTAACTCTCTGTGAACCTATTAAGGGATTCAGGAAGAGAACATACCACAGATTTACTGTCAGTCATCAAATACAAGATAAAGCTTCATTAACTGAGTATCTAATTTCACATCTAATGGAGAGCTGGCCTTCTAGATTGGATGACAACATAGGTTTTCCTAGGACAACAAATATAAAATTAAAAACTAACTAGTTAACTATTAAAAGATTAATAGGAAGCTCAAGAAGGAAGATCCTGGGAAGGCATACCTGATACAGAGTCCTGACTAAAATGCTACCTCAGTGGCTTTGGTTGTCTTCTGCAGTATAGCATCATGTCTGTTTGAAAATGAAATAAATGAATCATTCTCTTTTATTCTGTTGTTTGCTGAGTTTGTGTGCACATGACTGCCTTTTACATCAAATCTTATTGTCAAAGACAGCTGAAATAATAAGTCTGGTACATTGTAACATGACAATACCTGTTTGTGCACTATACACAGAGAAAACCTTTGCATTGAATATATATTGTGTCAGTATAACTACTTCTCTTTGTTTAAAGGATTTTTTTCAAAGTAAACACTTGGGTGATTTTTATGAAGCTGCTTTTGCGCTTATGGAGGCATAGACCACAGAAAGTCTAGCCTTCCAGATGTGTTAGCTATCTCTTCTCTATTGTGGGATGTTTCAAATGGGTCAAATTTTTATTCAAAAAACATTTGAAACTAAATTAGCCTTTCTAAAATTGGGGTGGAGGGAGAGTGAAACAGAGGAAAAAGGGATATAAATCAAGAAAATCCAGTGCAATAGTAGATATTTGGACCTTAGAAAGCTGGATAAAGTCAAAATAAATATTTTCAGGTGTGAGAAGGAGAAATGACAAAATTTCTGTAATGACTTTTCTGCTATAATAAATCAAAGTATTTCTTGAGGTTGTACATATTCAACAAGATTTTAAGTAAAATTGTAATTACGTGATATTCTCTCTTTTCCTGTGTAAATCTATCTATCTTCTTGTTTAGCTACTATTCCTTAGCCATAAAAATCTGACAATGGAAAAAGGAAATTCTTGTGTTGGTATTCACTACACAAAAAGTGGCATTACTCACATTGTGACTACTCTTAATGTAAGGATCCACTTCTAGGAGAGGCAATCTTTAGTCTATGAAACAACCAGTATCAGGACCATAGGTAGTGAAGGCTGAATATATTTCTACTGAGTGCTAATAATTCACCATCTTGACTTTTGGTCTATTATAAATAAGTTTTCCCCAAGTGAATCTTTAATTAAAATAGAAAATGTCTTCTCAAAAACAAAATATATCTATGTCCCATATTATATACATTATTGCCAAATTGGCACAGGCAGATCTTACAACCATCTGTTTATCCAGACTGGGAAAAGAGACCTATAAGAAGAGCCAGAAAGCAAACTGCATCGACCAACATTTTTTCCTTCAAATGTATGCAGAGAGAGACTAATTGATAAATGAAGACAGAAAACAATCCTTTATTAATTGTGGAACCTTCATTCTGAAGGCTATTTGGAGGTCTCAAGTTGCACACTGTGTCTCTTATCTCTGTTTTGACTTCCTCAAATACTTCTGTAAGTATATGTTGAAGTTCTACAGAATCACAGTGAGCTTACCTTGAAGCCTATGCAGAGAGAAATAATCACAAAGGAATGACTCAAAAATTACATAAAAACCAGATTTTATCCATTAGATTATTTTCATCAACACTAAATGATGTTTGTGTAAAATATTAACACATTTCTGACACCTCTTACTCTTATTTGATAGAGCATGCATCAAATGACACATCTGATCACTATATCTGCCTATCAGGCAATAAATTCTTTACTATTAAAAGCAGATTATGACACCCTTATTCATGGGAGTTAGAATTGAAATGAAGAGGAATTCTCAAGGTACAGAGACTAGTTAGCATGTATAAGTGAAACAGACTGTGACTTGTGGATGATGCATTCTCTTATGCATGAATTAGCATAAAGGATAGTTCATGGAAAACATGAGGATATTTTAGATGACTTATTTCAAGTCATACAGATGATTAACCATTAAAATTTACTTAGTATGTAACTACAGGAAGTCCTGTGCTTGCAGGAGCAAATTATCTAGAATTACTTTGTTTCTTGTATCCTTAAAAGATCCCCAGACTGCTATCTGTCAGAAACCTACCCTTTTCCTTTGGTTACAGTTTGTGTTCATGATTCTGAACAAATAAATTAGTATGATGTTTTTGTAAAGTCAGACAGTGAGGAAGCTGCTTTGAAAATAAGGTAATGTGTTTAGGATTGCATTACCTGTAAAAACCAAGCATAAGATGCGAGTACCAGGGTAATAACTAGACAGAAAGTCAACCAAAAGTTTGAGTTCACTGCAATCTGGACACTCTGTCATGTCTGCTGCAAGCCTCCCTCTCATCCAGAGGTTTTGAAGCTGTTTGGCTAGACCCATATGAGAAACAGCACAGCTGCATAACTTTAACTCACAATACTGTGAAAGGCTTGTCAGAGTCTGCTGACAGATAAGAAATCCAAAAAATTACAAATTGAGGGACACGTGATTTTATGTTAGGAGAAAGTATTGAGTCAGATCTAACAGCCCAAGAAAACTGAGGGTGCTGCACCCCTCAGGTCCAACCATCTGCAAGGCTGAACTTATATAAACACATGTACACAGAGCACACTCATATGCCATGTATATATGTATATAAGAGGTCAGCCACATAGATCATCGCCATGCAGAGTACATCCATGAACACAAACTGCCCCAACAGCCTCATCCTACTCCTCTGGCTGAGCAGGATAAACGTCCATTACTGGGAAATATTTGTGTACACATATATACATGTGTTTGTGTATGTGAATATGTGTATCCTTCCAGCAGCTGGGCTCAGACATTCATTCTGTCCAGTACCTGACCCAGGTACTAAGTGGTTTCTGTCACCTTGACATAAGAGCCCTGACACCACAGACCCACTGCAATTGCTGATACAGTCTCACTGTAAAAAGGAAAAAAGGAGATGAAAGGAGAGAGAAAGGACTGGGAAAGGAGATGAACAGGGAAGGGAAGGGAAGGGAAGGGAAGGGAAGGGAAGGGAAGGGAAGGGAAGGGAAGGGAAGGGAAGGGAAGGGAAGGGAAGGGAAGGGAAGGGAAGGGAAGGAGGAAGTCTTCTGAATCAATAGCAGGAGAATATGAGTAAAAGTTGGTCTAATGGCATACTTCTCATTGACCGATTTTGGCATTTTTTTAGTACTGTACTGGAAGTGGTATATAGCCTTTGCAACCTAGCAAGTTTGCTCATTAGCTACCTATGGAAAAGAGGTGTTTGGTTTCTTAAATTCCACTCCAGGAGGCAGAAGATTGAATTTAATTTTTGATAAGTTTGAGAATCTAAAAATATGAGTGCTTTTTGTCTTTGTATCTCACTCCTCACTCAAACTTCATCTGGCTTTTATTCTGCAATATATCATCAACTCATAGTTTGGATGGCTTCTTTTTGATTTTTTAATCTTTAATTTTGTTTACTTGATCTGGAAACAGAATAGACTTTTAGCAACATTGTAGCATGTTAAAAACATGCAATAATTATTCCAAGCTGATTGTGGAGAAAGAAGTGATCATTATCACCATGCCTCTCACAGTAAAAGTCTTGGGATGCTGTAGAGTCAATTCTCTCTCCCCCCTTCTCCACCACTGAAATCCTTGTTCTTAGGACCTTCTATTTAAAGCATGAACTAGAAGTAGTTTTGAGTGAACTAGGTTTTTTACCACATATAAATAAAAATATTCTGTCTTTTTCTAGTATTGTTGTTTGCCTCATTGCTGGCATTGATCCTGAATGTATAGTTCAATGTCTGTTGAGGAATTGCATTAAAAAAATTCATTAACAAATCCCTAAATTACTAGTCTTAATTTTTAAGAAAAACATGTTAAATACATGTAAATATATTTTCCAATTTCAAGTGTATTTATTTGTTTTGCTTTAACTTTGATTTTACTTTTTCAATAAATCAAATATCTGCTTTTCTCAGAAACCACTTTGGTCGGTTTTTATTGTGCATCGGTAGATTATTGGACCATTCTGTGCCTCAGATGACAGTATTTCCCAGGGCTCAGGAAATAAAGATGTCTGGTGATCCATTGCTGTAGTCTAATAACGGTAGTGATAATTTGATGGTGAATTCTTTTGCCTTTCCTCAGAACTGCCAGCACTTTCTCAGTCTTTTGTAATTTGGAGTGTTAAGCCTTCCTTGGCCACTGATTTATATAGCCCTGCCCAAAATACAGCTGTGGAAAGTAATTCTCCTACTGAGGCCTTTCTTTTGCTATTTAATTTCCCACCACCATCCCAACAACAAAAAACCCCAAGATTTAAACAAAGTTCTGTTTTGATACTGTTGAGGATACACACATGAAAAATGTACTCTAGAGGACTTCCATTTAAAATTATGTTGTTTTGCTTTAATATGCAGAACACCTTTTTGATTTATTTTTATATTATTTCATCAAAATGATATAGTATAATATTCAACAGTGCTTTAATAATTTCATATATATATTCTGTGTGGATTTTCTGTTTGATGAGTGATGAGATGTATGCCATATATATAGCATTTCAAGGCAAAACTGATGGGAAATATAAGTTGATTAGAGAATATTTACAGTAAAGCTTAAGTATTATAACAACATACTTGTGAACTTAACTGCAAAGTGACTTTCACAGCCTGAGGTTTTGTTTGAGAATTCAATGTTTTGTTTACTGCATGAGCTAACTAATCAACAAAAACAATTTTGCTGCACACACTACAGGTCATCTTTGGTTCTGCTTGCTGAGAAACAATTTGTCTTTGTGGAAGTATCACACATCATAAACACTGTGAGAGCTGCAGCTGATATCCTAGCAGTTTTCCACAAACTCAAAACAGTGGCTGAAGACATATCCAAATATTTTTGTGCTCTAAGTAATGAACCACAGAAAGGTATTTTTGAAGCAAGGTATTTAAATACTGTGTACGTTTTACCATTGTTAAATGTATAAAGGCAAAAATCACATTTTTTACTAAATTGGTAATAAGCAATGCTTTATGCTGTGGTGAAGCTATAGTCTCTTGTTCAGACTACAGTCAGGATATTATTAAGCTTTGCATTGTTTTTGAAAAAATATTAAGAATTTTTTCTCCCCACCTCTCCCTGCCCCAAATAAAGGAGAATACTGATGGGGGTTGCAGAGCTAGGCAAGTAACTAAGCCACTCAGATAGGACCTGGGTGGATGTTAAGCTAACTGAGCAGAATCTGAAAAACGACCTGTTGTGACAAGAGAAATCTTTGAATGTAATAGATAAAAGTGCAACAGCTGGCAAATGTTAATGATTACACTGTGAAGGACAGTCAGATTTCACAGGTGCTTAGGGGGAAATTATGTTGCTAGCAGGAGATATTGGGGACCTTTAGAGAAGTACAATCTTCTGAAGCCAACAGCACTTCAATAACTAAATAAGTATGCCATAAAGGTCACAGATTTCTCTGGTAGTGGTATTAAAACCAGCAAAGTTTGGTACATATATAGCAAAACTGAGACTAAAAGGAAAAAGTATTCAAGTAAGAATTGCATGTCTAAGAGGAAACTGAGAAGGAAAAGGGAGCTATGAAGACAGTTAGAAGGAGTGTCAAGAAATGGGAAAGGGATAACAATGTATGTAACTTGTGCTGTCTGGAGTTACCCATTAGACAATGAAGATTTTGATCTCTACAGTCAAAGTAATAAGCCAGACTTGTTCTCTGACTATACATGTTTTCACATGCAGAAGAGACAGAAAGCAAAGTGCTGGTATATTTAGACATCTCAGTACCAGGGTGTTGGTGCTGGGAAACACTGATATCTGTCTACCACTCCTAAAAAAAAAAAAAAAAAAAGGAAGAAGTTGACTGTAGACATGAACTTTGCAAAAGAGAAAAAAAAAAAAACAAGGAAATAAAACCTGTCTGATCATAAAAGCCGCAAAATGCTTGTAATGGTTTAATTCCCCCTTTGGGAAAGGAGGAATGCTCCAGAAATTCCATTAATGTTAATTTAAGTTAAAAAAATTAAATTAAATAAATATCTAGTAAGAACAGGAAAAAATTACTTGACTTTGAAGTAAAGGAATGGAGTAGCTGACCTCTTCAAATTTATTTCAGTCGTGATTTTTTTCATCTTCAGTTAGTATTCTTATGTCATTTTCAAGACAAAATTATGAATCAGATAAAAGGAAAGACAGAGTGTAACTACTGAGGACACATCTAATTGATGATGTGTATGGAACCATGTATTTTGTGCCTGGCCACTTATTTCCTTACAAATATTAGTTCAATTTTCATTCAATTTGTCTATTCCTATATTATAATCTAAAATTTAAATACAACACTTCAAGACATTGAGCTGCTGAAACATAATTTCATTGTTTTATCAGCAGGACTATGTAATGGAAGATGAAAAGACACATGGGAATATCGTTAGCATGGCAACAAAAAAGTACATCCATGTTCTACCTCTAACTTCTCAGTCCTGAAATATTACATATAAATAAGATCCCATTGTTGTTTAAGCCCAGCCAGCAGCATAGAAACAGCTGCTCACTCATCTCCCATACATATTCTCACCTCTTGTAGGATGGTGCAGGTTTGTGGTGGTTCTATCTAGTCCAGATTTTGATAGCAGGGGGGCTACAGGGGTGGCTTCTTTAAACAAAGATGTAGCAGGAGCTTCCCCTGTAGGTGATAGAGCTTATGCCGATCAATTGGAGGAGGTGTTTTAAGATTTGGTTTTATTTCTCATCTTCCTGTTCTGAAGAAAACAAGATCAATTTATTCCACTACAAACTAGAAAGTGAACAGATTGAAAATAATTCAGAGTAAGATGATGAGAAAAACGCAACTGTTCCCTCCTTCTCTCCATCTCTTCCAGGATCAGCTCCTTGCTCCCAATATCTTTACCTCTTTCCTTCAATGGCACAGTTAAATATTATGTCGAAATGTGAATGATCTCTTATCTAAACTAACTGTTTCCCTGCTAGTTGTATGTCGAACACAAATATATATATATATATATATATATGGGAAACAGGACCTATTTGCATCTGGATTAATGTAATTACTGAGCTCTCAAGTTCTTTAATATCTTAAGATAATAAATATGTATTCCAAATTTATTGGGTTTTTTTAATAGAAATAGCGACAAAAAAATTGTGATTTAATCATGATGCATATTTTTATAATGATGTTCTATGTACTCTGGAAAAACTACTTGTATATATTCAATAGTCAGTCTTAAATTAATCTTTCTTAGGAAAAACATTTGAAGAAAAGTAAACATATCTCAAACCCAATAAACTATATGCATGTGTTGCGTCTCTGTAAAGCTAGAATGCTACATCCTGAAAGGATCGTTTCCTCCAAAATGTCTTGCGGCCTTTTTTTCTTCCCTGCTATGCATTTTGCCCTTTACAGAGTGGTGATAAATAACCTCATTCCCTTTGACTCTTCTACCTCCCATAATGGCTTTTAAAAGTTTTCTTTCAGTTTCTTCTCTTGCATTCTGACAGAACAAGCTTTGTAACTCATTGGAAATAGATCAAAACAGGAAAAAAAAAACCCACAAAACAAAACATCTTGCCAAAAACCTCATATCTGTTTCCAGTTTTAAAAAAGAGTCTTAAAAGTCTTGTAAAATAAATATTACATCATGGATAATGTAACAGGAAACTTCATTCAGTGGTGACACATAACAGTGCATCCCTGTCGTGCATCCCTTTTACATATCAAGTACTGGAATTGCTGATTTGCAATGAACTTCTGAAACAGAATTTTTATATTCCAAACTGAAAATTTGCACCAAATCTTTTCTCAGTACCATAATTCTATTAACATCAGGTGATCTGCTATTCCTTTACTATATAAAATGAGAAATGAGAGTCAGATTCCTTGTCTCTGATACCTTTTGTTTTAAATAGTAGCTGAAAGAGAATAGTCCCTGAAGGTGACAGCAAAATTAACAAACCCTGACGCATACATGCGGAACAAATTCCTTGTGTGTCCTTTGAGTCATCATTACACAAGTTCTCAGTAGAGTGCTTTCTTTTAATTTCTTGAAATCTAACAATCAGTTACACATCCTTTATCCTGTCCTAAGGCATACAAAGCTTTGGTGGACAAGAAAATTACAGAGATTTGGAGGGTTTTTTGTGCTTTGGGGGTTCCTTTTGGTGTGTTACTTTTTCCCTCTCCACTGAGAGTTTTGTAACCTGTGTAGGAAATATGAAACTCAGACAAGAATTGAGACTAAGAAAGATCAAAACAGTGTTATCCTTTTTCAAGTTATAATTTGCATCCCAGTGTATTGTACCTACAGAGTCAAATCTGAGGGATTGTTTTGACCTATGAATATACATTTTTAATATTTATAATACACTACATTGTTGCAAATTTATTTGCAGTAACAATTTCCTCCTCCTCTCACTATCATGAATAGGTCTGAATATCTGTGATAAAACAGTTCTGTGCAGAAGACTATTTACTTTCTTAAGTAATTTATTTCACCTTGAAGACTAATTTGGCCTACATTTAAAAGAGCTTTGCAAGATTTCAGAAAATAATCATTTTTATCCTTCTGTGGTGTAGAGAGCTATAGAGAGAATCAGGAATCATCTGTATAGAACGATTACAGAGGACGGTTAATTCACCTTAATTCTATCAATTTCTTGAACCAGTAGGTACTCCCATCACCAGTAGGTACTCTCCACCTGGAATCCACCTACTTAAATAATGACAGAAACAAACAAAGTCAGATAATGGTCACAAATGTCTAGCATAGGCTTCTTTGTAGCCAACGTGTCTTGTGATTTTTGTTACAGTATCTTTAAAAATTTTGAAATTAAAATTGAAAGCTGGTGTTCAGAAGGCAAAATAAATGAAATGTGAAATAAATAGTTATGAAACACATAAGATTATTAAATGCCTCAGTCATAATACACTGGCAGTATTCTGCCAGAGCTTAAAATAGTGCTTTATTCAAGAACATTAAAATCTTCTGCTGGCATAATGAATTAACGATAGTTTTGATGTTTCATGATTTGTGCTGGGAAATGGACTGAGACTACCAATTCATTTCTCATTAATCATTGAAAGATAATCACTTTCAGGTACAATCATGTGGATTGGACTTGAACCAGTGTTTTCATGGATAAAGATTTAAATGTGGAATGTTCTTGAAACAAATAACAGGATCAAAAGTTTTGCTCACTATCTTCATAAGTCACCTAGGTGAAATGATAATATAGAATTTTGAAATAAGTAGATGAACAGATGGAAGATTAAAATGCAAAGTTTTGGTCCCTACCGAAATACTGAACACAAACAATTTTTTGTTTCTTTTTGGTTGTTGTTCTTTTTTTTTTTTTGTTATTATTATTTACCTGTATCTTTTTTTTAAGATCCAGAGAGATAGATGGTTGTTATGGAAGTGAATGGTTACATTTCTTTACACCATCATAGTTAAGAATGCACTTAAGAAATTAGTGTCACTTTTTTTCCTCAAATCTATTTCAATGAGTTGTATGGTCTGTTCTTGAATCAATTTATTATAATTGGTGAAACAGTTGCTAACAAAAATGTTAAGTCACAGTTTCTATGCAGGAAAAGTAATCAAATTCTGCAGTGATGCCAATTATGTTCCTGCAAATTTTGCACTTTAAGAGGCTTAGAACTCACAAGCTCAAACATCAACATTGAACTGACCTTTTTTGTCTAAAAGATATTCCACTTATAGTAGTACTTCCACATATACACTGTCCCAGGATGCTACAGAGAATTTACGCTACTATTTGTCTAAAGAAATGCAGTGCCATTATATGCCCAGCAGGCTTAAAGCTGTTGAAAACTTGGCCTGTGGAATTCATTAGAGTAAAAACTCTTTTAGACCATCCTAAATGAACAGCAACAATAATAAAACAGTTATGGTCTCAAGATACAGAAGTGCAATTTTCTCTTTGCTATGAACCATAATTGGTGAATATATTAGTATTTGCAACTTGCAAGGAAGAGAGGTATTGCCTGGAATTGGCTTCACAAATATTTGTAACTGCTTTGCATCCTTTCCTTTCATGAAAGGTATGATATTCAAGAGCAATGGACTGTAAGGAAAGAAGTGTGATATTGTTCTTTGAAAACTAAATGTTTCCCTGGCTAGAGGGATTGCAGTGAAGAATCTTTCCTAAGGATGAAATTAGAAATTCATATTCATTTATCTGTGACAGGATTTTCTATGAAGTCTACTTCTTCTCTATAGGTGGTACAGAATGTATTTAATAAATTCCTAGCATTAAAATAAAGCAAAGTTTATCTAGGAGATTAATAAACAGCATATAGAGCTGATGTATTGCCAAAGCTTGCTTCAGTTTACTTTTGAACAGTATACTGCCTTCTCATAAATAGGCAATAATTAGTAAAAAAAAAAAAAGAAAAAAATCACAGAAGTGAAAACAATTGTGTTTGCCAAATTCCTTCTTCTTGGGGCAAACACAGAGATTGGATTTTGGGCTTTATTTTAAAATAGAGTATCAATAATATTTCTGCTGGTTTCATTTTCATTTAATCATTTTCCTGGTTGCCTTCTGCAGTGTGCTCTTAAAAGTAATAAGGGAAAAAAAGTGCTGTAGCTTTAATAACTGCTTTCATGATTTATGCCAACAGATATTACAGCAAAGCAGTGTTTTAAAAACATATTGTCTGTCTTTAGCTTCCTCTGTAAAATGGCAATAACTTGTGGTACTTTTATTATATATTCTCTAGAACATTAGCAAAGGTATAGAAATTTTCTTTTATTGAAATACTCAGCTGGTAACAAATTTCATGATTATGAAGCAAGACCAAGTCAGATGGAAATCTAGTCCTAGAGGAAAGCAGAAAACATATCACTCTTCAAAATGTTAAATCATTCATGCATCTGTTCTATTCATTATATTCATGAGGTTAAGGTGATCAGAAAATGACACTTTAAATAAAATATAGAAATATTTATCTTCTATACGTCCAGGTGCGTCCCCACATTTATTTGCTGCCAAGCAACAGATTGTAGAAGTTAACAGTAATAAGTATGATATGAAATTCAGTTGGTCAAAGGAATCTTCCTTCCCCTGAAAGTGTAAACATCTCATGCCAGCAGTCCTGACATGTTGCCTTCTTAGTCCTTGATTGAAAATATTGAAGTGAACATCAAGTATATATAAAATGACAAACTTCAGGGGCTTAATCCAAAGAAAATATTTCATCTGGAAATTTTTCCTTAACTTCTCATCATTTAAAAACTGTGAAGTCCACTATTATCATGATGACACTGTCCAAAGGACACTTCAGTGGAGTGTAGAATTATATTCAACTTTCAGCTGTACTGCACAATCTTCTGATCATTTCCCCCAAAAATAAAATTTTCTTTGTAAAGATGTTTAAGAAACTCTTTTCTAAAAGAGTTAGTATCTTTACTAAATGTTAATGTCTATGGTTTTATTACTTTTGCACTGTACTTACTGTCTTTCTTAATGAATGTCTTTTTATTCTGCACTATACTATAAATTGTATGAAGAATATTTCAGTTCTACTTTGTAAAAATTATCTAAAAAAACCATGAACTCTTAGACCCATGCTTGTGTGTATGTCAGTGTTCTAATACATCTAATACATGGAGAACATGTCTGGAACAGCAGCAATAAAAACAGTATATATTTAAATGACTTGCTAAGTAATTTCCTCTAATAAGTGTTCTTAGCATTGCTTTAGAACTACTGAAAATTGTCATGCCTGTTATCTGTCAAAAAAAAAAAATGTTTCATGGTTTCTCTGTTGAGGTAATATTTCTAGATGTCTCTGATGTGATAGACCATAGCAAAAATCCCACCTGCAGAGTACAGAACGGTAGTGATTTATGCATTTTGATTTCTTTCTGGAAAATAAATTTACAATTTAAAAGAGCAAGAGGAAAACCAACACATAATAATATTTTATGACATTTGAAAATACAGTGTGACAATTTACATACATTTTTGAGAAGTAAAATATCTAATCTCAGGAATCCTGTTGCTATAATATCCTTTAAATAACAAAGGCCAAGGGGAAGTAGTATTGTCACACATATTTATTATTCTTGACTGTATATACTACACAACTCTAAGATTTTTCACTTCACTTTGTTGTTCCTTAAAACATGGAACTTTTTATCCTACTTTTTTTACTTTATATTCTTACCAACAAGATGCTTCCTTAATCAACTCAAATTACAGCAAAGCTCAAGCATTAACAGCCATTATTATCAGGGGTGTATGTATTTTTGTTATATCTCTTCATTCTCTATCAAATATCCAAATTTTTCACTTATTAAGTTTCAGTTATCAGGCTTAGGCTTAGGATGAGTCATTTATTATAACGGAAAATACATGGTCTGGAAAGACATTGCCAATTTTTGAATGAAAATAAAATATCTAAGCCCTGGAACTTATTTTCAGAATTTTTTTGGTCATTTAAATGCTAAATTTCCACTATCATGAAAACTATTGTAATTAGATCAATTTAAGAATTAATTTTCATTTTTAAAATAGTATTGCATTAAAAGTAGTATAACTTCATAGATTTTGAATAGTGATATATTGACTACCTCTCCCCTATATATACATGAAGTTGTGCAAAGTTTCAGCATTTTCTGAGTCAGAACAAATTTTAGCTGGCTTGGGAAGCACCAGAAGTACAATTGTGCACTCAAGAATACTATTCAAGAAACTAGAAGACCTACCTACAATATCTTTTAAAAAGACACTATGTAAAGTACAAGATTGCCATGGTTTCATGGCTGTCTGAATACACTAATGATAGACATAGCAATAACTGCAAAGCAGGTAATTTTCTTCTATCATTCTGATGTATTAAATTCCTCCTATTGTTTTCAAGGCTAGAAGTTTACTGAATATAGAAATATTTGTTTCTCGTCTCTTCCTGAGACAATTGTTCAACAAGCAGGTTCTCTCAAGATAAGTTTTTGTTCACAAGTTCTTCCTAGGCTTAAGCAAACTTCTTGCTACAAACTAAACAGATTTTCTTAAAAATAATATATATTATGGTCTCAATTAATTATCAATTTAAATTTTACCACATAGATTCTCATGCCAAAACCTGACCCTTGTTTCTAAGGGTTTTTTTTAAACATAATAATCTACCTGAAAAATTGAATCACGTTAGGATGCAAAAAGTTAGGGTTTTTTTCTTTCTTTAATTCCATGAATAGAGTTGCACTGACGTCATCTTAGTCATGATGTTTGAAAGGAAGCAAGATTACTATTTCTATGTTTATTTCATTTGGAAAAAAAACAAACAAATAAACAACAAAAAGCATTCAGAATGAAAAATAGATTTGTTCTGTTTTTGGCTAAAGAAAATTTCTTCATAATTGCTAGGCTGTGTTTTGTATTTGTGCTGAAAACAGTGTTGGTAACACAGAGATGTTTTAGCTGTTGCTGAGTAGACCTTACACAGACTTAAGACCCTTCTGCTTCTCATCCTCCCCCAACAGAGAGTAGGCTGTGGGTGCACAGGAGGCTGGGACGGCACACAGCTGGGACAATCTAATTTTTGTTCCTCACATTCACTTTGAAAATTTTTTCTATCCAATGATTGTCATTAATGAGTGTCATTAATTAGAAGTACATAAACAGAAAGACACTAGTTTTAATAAGTTGTATTTTACTACAAACTGCTGTGTTTCATGCAGTCATTAAGACATACCTGAAAGCTCAGAATATCTTTTTCTCACCATATATTTTTGAATATTTAAAAGTTAATCATAACTAAGTGAATTAAAAATAACTGAAAAAATTACTCACAAGTTAAAAAGCTTCTTAATTCCCAAGCTTATAGTGTTCATAAATATGCCATATAGTTAGCTATATTGTTTACTACTGTTTGTTCAGTGATTAGAAATTATGTGCCACCACATAATGCCGTAATGTCTTTAACACTTCGTATTGTTTAGTAATCAAAATAACCATCTGCTACTTGCTAATGTTTTCTTAGTCAACAAGAATATTTTAATTGACAAACAAACCATTAGAAAAACAAAAATATTTTAAACACATCCTTCCTATCCACTAATATCATTGACAGGGTGAATATATAAACATGAGCCAGTAATGTGC
>WBNH01012823.1:0-53921 GCA_013401255.1 Urocolius indicus
AAAGAACCACCAAAATATTCAAAGGAAGATGAAAAATTGGCTTCTTTATTGAATACAAAGAAGGTATGTTTATATTAATAAAAATAAGCTATTTCTTTGTTTTGGAGAGTTAAATCTTATTTACTGCTTTTGGAGTGATTTCATTGCATGTTAAAACAGGTTTTTTAAGTAATTTCCAAATTTTTTTGTGCCCTCTTCCAGTACCAGTAATTCTTACTTATAAACATTATATATTTTGGATGCTTAGATTTATACAAGTTGTTTTTAAATGTGCATAAAAATTCTGAAATCTTTAAACACTGATGGTATTAACAAGGACCAGATATCCATTGTCTTTCTTGAATAGAAAATATGTAGGAGTTTTGAATATTTGAGGAATTTAAAGAATAGGTCTTTAAACATAGAATCATAGAATGGTAGAGTTGGAAGGGATCTTTAGATATCATCCAGTTCAACCTCCCTGACAGTTTGTCCTTATGTTTTAATGGAACTGTTTCTGTTCCAGCTTCCTTCCATCACCTTGTCCTGTCACTGGATACGATAGAAAAAAGGGATGTTCCAACCTCCTGACATCCACCATTTATACATTTACAAATATTAATGAGATCCCCCTTCAGTCTCACGTGTGCAGTTTTGTGTCTCCTGCACAAACATTAAAGACCTTTTATGACATAACACTAATTCTAGCAAGTTTCTCAGGACATTGACTCCATTTGTTGAAGGAAGATGGCAAGATCAGATCATTTTTTGTAAAGCAATTAGATTAACAATCATTTCCAGTAGCTTTAAGAAAGACAAAAGAAGAAAAAGAGGAAAAGAAAGGAAAAGGAAAATAATAAGAAATTCTTTCTTAATGCCCTGCATTATTCCTAATGCTCTCTTCTGTTTTGCTCTTGCTGTCTTTATTACTCAGGCAAGAGAACACATTTTTAACTAAGGACACATTCTCTAAGATTTTACCAGTTATTTCTGTGGAAGCAGGAGCAAGACAAAGAAGTTTATAACACAAGTTTTAAATATATAGCCTTTAGTCATGTCCCTTTCTGATTAAATATGAGAGGAAATAAGAAGTTTAGAATTAATTGTTCATGAGTGGTTGCCATTTTTAAATATAAAAAAGATGGTATTGCTTATGTTTTATGTTTTTTCAGTCAATATTTTGCCTGGTATTGTTCTACTCAAAAAGCTTTGACATTTTTAACATTTTAATGATCAACATAGTCTCCATATTTCTCTTCTCTGAGAAACAAAGCATTTAAATTGCAAAGAAAAATCATATCTCATATTGATGACAATGTTCTAAAAATTAGGGCAACAGGTAAATGAACAGGGTCAAATCTGGCTGAAAGAGTTTAGATCATCATGAGAGTGATGAATTTCCCAGCAACAAAAAGTAATGAGAGAAGCTGTGAAGTCTTGTAAATTACAGCAATTTCTATTTACGACGGGCTTCTAACTCTTTTATTCATATATGTTCTTAAAAGGCCTTAAACCAAATTGAAAACATGGTTTCCCAGTGGTTTCCCAATAAAAGCATTTGCAACTGAGAAGAAAAGATAAATGTTAAATTATTGTGCTGTATCAATGCAGCAAAACAAGGATGAATTAGGCTGATTTTTGTCACACAAACATAACTTCAAAATCACAGAGACACTGCCAAGAGGAGTCTGGTCTCTTATACTCATGAAAGACAACAAATCCTATTATAAGTATTGTGAGCCAGTTAAAGAAAATGATCTGTAACTATTCACAGACTGTTCATTGCACTTTGCAGATGATGTATGCACACTAATCCTTGTCTGAATGGCAAACAGACCACACTCATACTCTTATAAGAAGAGGAGAAAAACTTCTTCTCTTGTCTCGTCCTCGTCCTGATGCAATACTCTCTGCAGAAAGATGTGCTTGTGGTACCAGGTAGAGGTAGAAGGTAGATATGAAAGAGTCAGAGTGTCACACAATGGTACGTGTTGGGGTTAAGAAACAGTGATGAAGGTTACTTTAAGGGAGCCAGACAAAATTCTGAGATGGAGAGGATGACAAAATGGGGGAACTGACAGACAGCAAAAAGCATAGATAATGAAAAAGTAAGATGCATAATGGAAAGACAGAAAACAGAGCCTGGAAACATATCAAAGAGAAGAAAAGGAAACAGATAGAAATAGAAGTATGGAAAAACGAATGTCAGAGAAGAGAGCATTCATGAGAGTACAGAAGAAGATGAAACCAACTGTAGAAAGAACAAAAAAATATGAGGGAAAAGGCAAAATAAATAGGTTTAATTTTTTTGTAAACCTATAACAATAGAAAATCTAACGAGCCAGTTTGGGAGAAAATGAAACACTGGCCGAGATCAGACAAGAGAAGAGAAAAGCACAGAAATGCACACACACTCCAAATTTTTCACAAGGTCACAATGGCTGATACTGTGAATGCAAACCAGGCTTCCTGCATTATGTGTTACAACCTAAACTGTTGTCCAGAGTTACAGCTGAGTTTCATTTCGAAGAAGCACAAAAAAAAAAATCCCAGAGATTTCCTTATTTTTAAATGAGAAAAATAATTACATCCCATAAATGTCTACGGTACAATAAGATCTAAATATAGTGCCTTGGAGCTGGGGTAGCAGCTAAGAGCAGAATTTGTCCTTAATTCAGGTTAACAGCAGCGTCCAAAAAGTACATTTTCCTTTATGGGAAGTTTTGACAAAGTGATTTTTTTAATTAAAATGGAAAATTAAAAAAAAAAACAAGATAAAATAAAAACATTTTTAGTTCAAACCTGAAATGGAATAAGAGTAGCATTTTTAAAAGAAAATAATTTGCTGACACTGTTCATTCCCCTGCCAATATCAGCACATAAAATTTGGTAATTGAAATGCTTTCAGTTGGGAAATTTGGTTGAGGTTAGCTTTTCTTGTGATAAATGTTTCTTTTAACAACTGACAACATCCCATGACTCTAAAATTTAACCAGTTCTACCATCAAACATGCTGCTTCACATTCATCACCCAAGAGAAAAATATCTGTCCTTTCAAAAGCCTCAGAAATTTTTTATGCTCATGCAAGCCTGTCTTCCCCCTGCTGTTCTACGTTTCTTATGAGAGGCTAAAACAGTTATTTTTCTTCATGTTCAACTCCATCTGATCCCACAAACATTATTTTTCAAGCATCTCAACCACATTCAGGTCACTCACACAAGATTTATGGTTTTGGCCCACATTTCTGATTACTGGACACATCTTTCCTTTGCATAAGAACTCTGCTGGTGGGTAATCCCTAAGTGCTCAAGGATCCAAGCTAACGTTCTGGATGCTTTTTGGCAAAGCAGAGGCTGAGCACTGTGCATTTCCTTTAGTAGGAACAGAAATTTCAGATGTTCTGTGGTATAATATTAATATCAAACATGATATTTGCTGAAAACCTTTAGGTCTTTACCATATTTGTTAGTAACAACAAAATCGAGCAACTTTCAAACTGGATGTAGTTACTGAAATTAATAATACAAAATTAAAGTAAGGTTATCGACACACTTTTGAGATCAAACGAGCAAACTGGCTGTCAGTTACACATTCAAAGGATTAGAAGCAATAGCCTACATGTGTTAGATTGCCCCAAGTGTGACAATTTTCCATGGTACAAGTCATGTCATTATATGATGTTTATCAAATAACTAATGATCTGTGTATCACCTGGATGAGTCCTTGTACATTTCTGTTGGCTTGCAAAGCACCAAGGTTTGGCTTATTTAGCAGTGAACACTTAGTTCTTGATCACATATTTTCACTATTACTGCCATACTACAGCAGAACATAGCATAGTAGAGAACATTAAAAGAGTGTTAGAAATAGCTACCTCTTTGTTGTGTAGTTATATTAACATTAAAGTATGAATTAATCTTTCTTTGAAGGCACTTAGAAATTTGTATTTGACAATAGCGGGGCATGGAAAGTAAAAACAGATTCCTGCAAATTTTCTTGCAAAGAGATATATCTTGGATGCAAAAGTTTGCTTTCATTGGTAAGGTTAACTCAGTATGAAGATAGAAGATATTAACAGCTCTTTCTTATGCTGGTTGGATTTAATTTAAATGCTGAAAGTCTGGATTACTTCTTGCAATTTACTGCAGTACTAATACTCCTTAGCATTTTGTGTCCATAATTATATTACATGGTTATTAAGGTTTTTGTGAAAAGCTGGGATTTATTCAAAATTTATTCTCCAACTCTAATCACCTCCATACAAATCTGAAATTGTTACAATATAACTTCAGTAAAAATATTTTAGACTTCAGTCTGAAAAAAAATGACCTTGAAACAGAAAAGCCATCCAAGGCTGTGGTCATTGTTTGGTCATGATCAGTGTCTGAATAACTTTATTCACTTCAATAAATTATGTGCATGCTTAAGGCACATAGCCTTGTGCTTTTTGTCCACTTGGAATCTTACCATTCGCATTTGTGTTAAATTCCTTTTGAAGAAATTTTATGCCCATGGCCTGTTCAGTGTTGTGTTTCACTATGGGAAAAGAGAACTAAAGCTGTAACTCTGGAAAGGTAAAGCCCCAGTACAAAGCTGGAGAAAATATTTTAATGGAGGAAAGAAAAAAAGTAAATAAAATCAATTCCTACTTGTGGAATATCTATACAATACTGCTGGCAACAGGAGTTTCTAGGAAACCAGTCATGACAGACATTCAGGATAATCACAAGAGCAGAGTATTTTAAATCAAGCAAATAAATGGCTGTAGTCAGTAAAGAGTTGGCTTAATTTACTAGAAAGATAAAACAGCATCTTAGTTTCCTCTCACAAGAAAACTGTGACTTAATAGGTGCAATTTGAAAGCCTTTTATATATAGCAGAAAGTATGCTATGTTCTAGACTATAATAGTAAAAAAAAACAACCAAAGCAACTTCACCATCTGTTAGTCCTTGAATCAGAGGAGGTTAAAAAAGTTTTTTTAATCTTTTGATGTTTACAAACTTTCCCAATCTGTGGGTTGTGAGGAGCTGTGGTTCCATCTCCAAAGCAGCCAGTCCCGTGGCTCCGTGTTTTTGCAGATGTTTTAGCTCCAGTGTTGTCTTTCTCAGGTAAGCTACCACATTTTAGGAGGCTTACTGACAAAAAACGTTCATAATAAAAAGATCTCTCAAAAGAAGGGTTTGTTTTTTTTTTTTTTGATCTAGCAAGATTCCTGATGAAATTCTGAAGGAACAATAAATAACTGTCTATAAAAAATATAGATTACAAAGAGAAATGCAAAGGTGCTTCAATTGTTTTTCATATCAAGGCCTTTCTCCCTTTCATCATCTTTTTTCATACAAAGATATTTGAGGCTGTTGAATCAAATTCAATCACTTTGCTTCCAAAAGCCTATTGACACGTCATTTACTCCAACTGAAACTTTTGTGCACTAGGCTGCAAACTTGAACTGTCTTGTCAGTTGCTAAGTAGCTTTATGGTTACTCATTTCTATCTATACCCTCACACAGAGCTTAACTGAGTAGGCATAAAAAGACATGAAGGATATGTAGATGTATGTAAAATAGACAACAGAAGTGTTAATGTACTGCTCAGACCTGTGTTACACCCTTGAAATTATAAACAGGCATTGAACAGGTTTTGAATAATTGTGTCCACGTTATGGGAAATTCATCTGGTTTTTATACATGCAGTTTTCAAGCATAAAAAAACCCCAAAACTATCCTCTTCCATGTTCTTATTTTTAGTTGCTCCACAAAAGTATCTTGTTGGAGTGAAGTTAATCAGAACTGCCACTATTCTCAGGCTTAGGAAACTGCTGAGAAGCTGCTCATGCACATGTCCAATGTTTATAATTATCTGTCCAGGGAGTGAGACTGCCAGATATAGAAATCGCAGTAATGAGCCCTAAAAAAAGTTCCTCTTATGTATTTTTTTCTACCTCAGGAACAGAAAAATCTAGCTGCCATCAGTTGAAAATGTCTCTGTTTGAAGAGTGCTGGACCAGGACTGACCCATGGTTCCCAAATGCAGGGAGGGGGTCTGGGGTCAACTTGCCAACAGATTTCTTTTTCTGAGCAACAACGAAAGAGAGAAGCAATAAAAAACTGTTCAAAAGGCATGAAGAAAAGGCAGAAATTCAAGTAGAAAAGAATAGGCTGTCTATCTTAATTATTATCTGGTCATCTAACATTTAATAAATTCTTCTGCCTTGCTTTCAGGAGGAGGTCATATTTAAAAGGAGGCTGCTCAGCAGTCAAACGGCAGTACACACGACTTGCAACACTTTGCCTGTGTTCTCTGCACATCAGCAGAAAGAGGGAGACCAGCTGCATTGATTTTCATTAGGGCCTGATGCACAGGACAACAGCTTATTCTTTAGGTAGGACCAAAACATTTAACCTCTTTTACAGGATATTTAACTTCCACTGTATTACTTGGACTAAAAAGATCATGTTTTACTACTACATGGCACCGGAGATATTTGTCTTCCTTTATGCTTGAATCAGTCCTGCAGATCTATCTCACTGGTCTGGGAAGCAGCAAAGTTTTAAAACTCTCTTAACTTTTCGCACTTCTTAATTTATTTGTTCCATTTTTCTGTTTGACTTCCAATGCTTTTGCCGTACTTCCCTCGATTTAAATTGTTTTCATTCTGTTTGATGTATCTGACTCTTGAGTTTATCGCAAACTTTTCTTTTCCGTTTAGTCTATTTGTATTTCAGCTTTGAAGTGATTGTAAATGTTACATTATCCCTATACACTCTTTCACTCTGTGATCTTAACTTTAAAAGTGTACATTCCGTAAGCTGTGGCATTACACCGCTTCAATTAGTTAGTGAATGGGGTATTTTTCCCAATCCAAGTGATGTAAATAAAATTACTCTAGAATATTCAAATAAAACTTTTATTTTCCTGATGTTTTTATAACTCCTGAAAGATCTGAAGGTTTTAGATTTTCCTTCCTTTAGGAGTGGTAATGGTTATCCTCAAACTTCGGGCTGTAATTCCTTTTCTGTAACAAATTTTCACTCTAAGTTCACTCTACAGCATATCCCAAACCATGTTGCAAAACTATGCAACACGTATCCAACTGCCTAATCTTTCATTAATATTTGCAATTCAATATGATTTTGTGCAAGTTTATCAAGAAACAGTAGCATTACATACTCAAAATAGATGAAATGTAAAAGTAATTTATGAATGCCATTTGCAACATCAGAGCTTTTCTTCCAACCTAGATTTGTACAACAATTGTAGTTCTTTTGCAGGGATTGCACTCATTAGAAAATGGACAATAAAAATATTTCATTTTAGTTTTCAGTTGTTGTTTTCCTACATGGATACATTTCTTGCTGTTTTCTATATCTTTGCCTATTTCTTTTTCTACTTTATTTCTCCTTTGATATCACGCCGCTCTCTTTTTCTTTTGACCTTATGATTAAATAAAACCAGAGCTCATTGTGTTCAAAAATATCTTGGCTGTTTTGCTGGCATTTTCATAGTTTGTAGTCATCATCTTAATACCAAAACCACTATTAATTGATACAGGAAGGGTTCTTTAGGGGTGTTATTTGTCTGTAGAATCTGCCCTCATCCCCTTTAAAGTTGTGTGTGTTTTTTATTTGGATAGCTAGAAGCCTCTCCAGTCTATATTTTCAGCAGTTTTAGTCAGTCTCTCTCAAAGCAGTCTTTTGAGGCTGTTAGGGTTCAGGGGTGGGTGGGTGGATTTTTGTTATGGGTATTTTGTTGTTGCTGGACTGTTTTTGTTGCATGGTTTGTTACGTTTTTTAAAAGAACGTTATCTTGTCTGGCATTCCAAACAGCGAAGCTGCACTTCCCTGTGCGTCTCTCACTTGACAGAAAAGCTTTTTCTCCACTGAAGCAGGCTCAGAAAGCTTTGGAGAGCATTCTAATCCAAATACATATTCATAGCTAGAGAAGTGTTATTTTTCTCGTACATGAAAACATCCCAATTCACTGAAAATTGTGAAGGATTTTGCCAGCTTCGATAGAGGTTTTTATCTTTAGAGACTTAACACCTTCTTCATGAAGCGTGCATGCTCCTGTTACATGTATATGCACAGAAGAAATATTGAGTAGCTTTTGTCTATGTTTTAAGATTTCCTAAACCCAGCAAATTCAACAGAAAAAGCCACTGATTTCTTGAATAGCATTTGCTTATGAAATTTGTTTTTTGAAATCACAATGTTTTTCTTCAGTCTTCTTAAACTTGGGTGATTATAATTTTATTTAATTAGAAAACAGTATATTGAGTTTGAGTTACGAGGAAGCAAAAGGCAGCACTGACCGGTTCTCTACTCATGAGGAGCTCACTACACCGTTTTCATTTGCTTCTCTCTGCATTGTAATGCTCATGCCGTGAAAACAATCTGGGATGCATTCTGACCTTCAAATACTCAGGAAGACATTAGTGTAATAACACTGCTTAAGCATCTCAAATCCATTTAGCCCGCTAATTTTCAGTGTTTAGCAAAACATTATGTTTACACCCTGCCAATAGAAGGATCCCAGTTAAAAATGTCTACACTGCCTGCACACGTATGAGCTTGTTTCTGTTCTTCCTGAAAAGCACACTTCTTAGCAGATTTTTGGCATATACTTTTCAAATGTGCCTATAACTGAGGAATTTCCTGTACAAGTCTAGGGCAACTCTGAAATAAGGAGCTCTGCTCAAAGCACTCCGGGTCCAGTAGGATGGCAGTAGGTCTGCTCTTTTAGGGGAATCCTCTGGGAAGACTGCAGGTGGTAAAGACACCCATGATGGTGGTAATAGGTTTGGATAAAAGTTTTAAAAGTGACCAATCCCCAGCGGGAAACCATCCAAAATGCCCTCCAGGCTGTAACACACAACAAAATGAAATAAAGCTCTGTGCTGAGTAGATCTAGTTCACTTCTGTCATCAGTTAAAAACATGAGTTAGAAAGAATCCATGCAGATATTTCTGAGTCCAAACCATGCAGAATCTACAGAGACTTATCTCCTGTTCTATTTTTCACACAGAGTGTTTGAGAAAAAACTTGGAGTAGATCACCTGAAAGCAATATGCTTTGCACTTTAGGACACACAATGCATGAAAAGGAGTACATTGCAGATGTTACATATTACATATATGTTCCTAAATAACATTTATGCATATATTATTAGTGATTCACCCTGAGCTTTTTATCATTTGTCTATTGAATTTCAGAGCTTTCCATTTCAGTGTATGCTTACTAACAATTTGGAATGGGCTGCTTCAGTAGGTCTGACTCAAAGCCTAACACTCTGGATATAAATATGCTTTATTTTCCTAGAGCTAAAGGGGTTGCAGGGATCTCAATATTTTAAAAAAGAAGCAACACACTTTGAAAGAAATGAGTGGAGAGGTGGCTCAAGTTCGTAGGAAAACTGTAGTGCCGTAACTGTAAAAGCAATGTCTTTGTCTCCAGAATCATCTGTGACAACTGTGTTCCCAGCATGCCGTGGCTGAAGTGAGCATCCATATTCCTGGCACAGACTCAGAGACCCAAAGATCAGAAATAAAACTAAAGATGATGTTAGATATTCTGAAGCACAATTGTTAGTGAGCCAGAATGGTCTGGGTCTTAGAATTTTTTTTATACCTGGCTTCTACTTCTGGTGACTTTGTGCCATTATACTTTTTTCATCTTGCTTGAAAATCTTCTCTTTATTTCCCACTTATGGTCCACACATGGATCTTCCTTCTTCCATAAAGCAAGCTGTGCCTTGCAGTACTTTTTCAGATAGCCCAGATCTCTCGTTAATCTTGCATAATCCTCAATTGCTCCAATGTCTTTCTTCCATATGGTATGTGCTATCTGAGTCACTCATGCCAGGTTTTTCCACACATAGACAAGAACATTGCAATAAATCTTATTTTCTGTTATTTCTTATTTCTATTTCTTATTTTCTATTTCCTCACTTCTAAAATGGCATGCAAGTGCAACAAATTGATTTGCATTAAGGAGCTGCAAAATTTCAATGGCTCTAATTAATATTACTTGTCCACACAACAGTCAGGATAACCTGACTTTCCCCAGATGTGGAAGGAATGTCCAGAAACCTGTTTCTCACCATAGTCATCATCCACCATGCCAGAGAGGTCTCCCCTATTCCCCATGCAGCACTTTCTCAGCTGTAGTAAGCCAACATCTCACCAATATGCAAGTAGTACCTTCAAGCAGAAATTACTCTTACTATCACACAAAGATGAACCTGCCTCAGAACTGCTCTAGCTTAAGATGTCCAGGATGTAAAGATTAAGCTGCATCAGAACTGCTCTAGTTTAGGCAAACAGAAGAGTTCAAAATTTAGAAGTTCTGTTACACATGGCAAACAAATAAAGGACAGTTATCATTCTTTTTAAAATTTATCCCTTTAGTTACAGCCCTTTCAAGGTTTCCTTTGGCATATTCTTCTGCCATCAACTAAGGAGGAATTCCTCCATTCTCTGAGGCATTTTAAGGGAAGCCAGGAGCCACTAAAACAGCACTTCCCAGCAGCTTGATCATAGAATCATTTAGGTTGGAAAGAACATTTAAGATCATTGAGCCCAACAGTCAACCCAACACTGCCAAGCCCATCACTAAGTCATATTCCTAAGCACCACATCTACACATCTTTTAAGTACCTTCAGGGATGACGACTCCACCACTTTTCTGGGCAGCTGGTTCCAGTGTTTGACAACCCTCTCAGTGAATAAATTGTTCCCAATCTCGAATCTAATCCTCCCTGTTGCAACATCAGGCCACTTCCTCTCATTCTCTTCCTTGTTACTTGGGAGAAGAGACCAACTTCTACCTCATTACAACCTCCTGTCAGGTAGTTGTAGAGAGCAAGAAAATCTCCCCTCAGCCTCCTTTTCTCTAGGCTAAACAGACTCACATCCCTCAGCTGCTCCTCATCAGCCTTATGCTTCAGACCCTTCACCAGTTTCTTCTTGTTCATCTCTGGACATGCTTCAGCACCTCAGTGTCTGTCTTGTAGTGAAAGGCCCAAAATGGAACACAGTATTCAAGATATATCCTCATCGGTGCTAAGTACAGGTGGACAATCACTTCTGTGGTCCTGCTAGCCACATTATTTCTGATCCCGTGTTACAGCTGTGCTACATCAGAGTTGTCCTCAAGCACAGGCAGCCAAATCACCAGAGGGGTAGCCCGCTATGTTAGGGAGTGTCTCAACTGTTTTGAGGTCAGCGATGATGAGGATAGGGTCAAGTATCTATGAAAAAGAATTGGGGGAAGGACAAGGGGGATATCATGGTAGGAGTCTGTTATAGACTGCCCAGTCGGGATGAGAAGGTAGATGGGAGTTCTTTAGGCAGCTGGGAAAACTCTCAGAATTGCTGGCCCACATTCTCATGGGGGGCTTCCATCTACCAGATGTCTGCTCAGAATACAACACAGAAGAGAGGAGATAGTCCAGGAGGTTTCTGGAGTGTGTGGAGGATGACTCCCTCACACAGCTGGTGAGAGAGCCAGTGAGGGAAGGTGCTTTGCTTGACCTGGTGTTGGCAAACAAAGAAGGTTTGGTAGAGGATGTGATGGTTGGAGGCTGCCTAGGGCATAGTGATCATATACTCTAAGAATTGCTCTCCTTTTTCAAAGTAGAGAGAGAAGTTCCAAATGATTGAAACAAGTGAAAATACAGTAAAACAGTTCAATGTAATAGAGGAAAAGAGAGAATACTATGTGTCAGTAAGACACTTTTAAAACTGTGCAGTTTTAAACTGCACTAACAGTGTTAGTATATAGTAATATAGTATATAGTAATAGTATATAATACTAGTAACCAGGTATCCTTAAAAAATTCAAGCATATTTGACCCCTATAGCATTGTTTCTAGTAATAGAACAAGATCCTTTTGCTTGATATTTTTCAGCCTTATCACAAGGGCAATTAAAATGTTCTCACATTTGTCATCAACATGCATGAGGGAATGGAGACATGCACTACTTTGTGTGTTGTCATATCAGGGGGAGAATAAAGACATTGGGTGTATAGGACAGTTTGATTGTAGACATTGCTAGATCACGTTACCTCAAGCAAAGACATTTTGTGCTAATTTTCTTACTTTGCCAGTATCCACTCTAATTTAAACTTTTTTTTTTTCTCCAAATGGATGATGAAAATTGGACTCAATACACAAAGACCTGTAACTGGTTGCTTAGCAATATTAAATGCTTTCATATTTTTCATCCAGTTTCACTGCTTCATTCATCAGGATTATCCACCTGAAGATGACAAGGACAGAGTAAGGAAACAATGAGAGAGTGCAAAAGGAAAAAGAACTAAATGCATGAAAGGCAAGAGAAATTTGTCTAAAGGAAACCATCGAAAGCAACAGGTCACAGTGGGTGCATCACTGAAAATGAAAGAAGACAAAAAGTAGAACCAGGAAATAGAAATAAAAGGAGTAGGAGAGGAAGAAGGGTAGACTGAGTTAAACTTGCACAGAAACTTGACATACACTACAAAAGTCTCTCTGGTGCACTTATCTGTACTCAACATATACAAATCATTTAAGTAAACTAATTGTGATTTTGATATAGAGAAAATGAAGAAAAGACAGTGCCTCCTGTGCTAGGCCCCTGTACTTATGAATGAAAAAAAATAAATACACTAAAGACCAGAGATAGGTGTCCGGAAGAAAGAACAAAAAGAAGGAGAATGAACTGAGAAGCCCTCCAATGCCACCTGCCAGCTTGACTTTCATCAATAAAATAGCTTTGTTTACAATTTAAAGAAGAAAAGAAGCAGAAATGTGGAAGTGACACACTTGTATCTCATTAAAATTTTAATCCTAGAAGTTAATGTGTTTTTTTTGTTTGTTTAAAAACAAGTTAATATCATGCCATTCTTACACAGGTGAATAAAGATTTAAACTCATTTCATAAAAAGCTGAGTTCTTGCTGCCACCTGGGCACAGCAGGAAGGAACTTGCTGTCCTGTCATCACACTATTCCCCACAACTAGGTCTCACACAGCCAGCAGGAACATGTGTTTGTTTGGCCATGGTTTGGGCATATTGATGAAAATCCTGCGTGAAAGCTATGTAAAAAATGAGCTTCATGTGCATTTCTATCTGCAGGATAATTTCTGGAAAGCCTGAAGGAAAATGTAGGCTGGAGGAGAAACTTTGCTGATAGGACTGAATAGGGGTGTTACAGGAAAACTATTCAAATAGTCTCAACTATGAACCCTTAAAAGAAACAAGACATGGACATAAATTTGCTTAAAGTCTGAAAAAGGATGCTTTTCAACTACCGACATGTTTATCTTAATAGACAGAACATGGGTCATTTTTTTACCACACAGGTAATATTTAGACACAAGCACCACGATCCCATGCTTTGTATTTTTTTTTAAACAAGCCAAAATGCAAAGGTAAGACATGAAATAGTGAAGTATCAGAGTGGAAAATACTCTTGTAACATGTAACCTGGTTCCCACAATCTCAGGCAATTTTTTAAGAGCAAAACAGAAAACTTAATTTAAAAGGGAAGATGCTCAGAAGAAAGTACACAAATGGAACAATGAGATAGTGACCTGTTCCATGGTTCTTGACTAGCACAAAATAGATATTGGGGTGGTGGGGGGAAATCAAGAATAATTGACTCTTATAAAGATGTTATCATGTTCAGAATAAACACAGTGTCTGTTATGACTTGTGTAGAATCACAGATTCACAGAATCTTAAGGGTTGGAAGAGACCTTGAAAGGATCATCTAATCCAACCCCACTTTGTGCAATGATTTTCATAGTTGTGTACAAGAGATCCACATAAATGTAAATCTAAATCCCTGATCCAATGTCAAAACTCAATGGTAAGTGGAATTACCATTGCTCTCTTGACTTGCAGAATGGCTGAGCTCAGCAGCACTCAAATGCTGTGCTTATTAGAAATGCATGTTGAGCTAGTGAAAACCAAACCCTGCAGACACATGTCCTTGCAGGTAGATGCAAACAGTAGGGCTGGCAGTGGCCAAGAAAATGATCTCCAGGCAATTGGTATTTATGATACTACATCTAGCTAGATTGAACAGGAACTTGGAGTATTTTGAAGATTTCCTATTAAGATCAGTAGCAAATAGAGATATACAATAACCTCTAAATAGAGTGAAATCTGCTGTGACAGGAAATTAGTTGCGCTCAAATTGTTGGATGACACGGTGGTTTTCAGGGAAACAAATTTCTCTATGAAAAGTTTTAATATGACATCACAAAAAGTAGATTAAAAAGAGACAGAAGCTGTTCCACATCATCTGTGATTTTCCAAGTTCACATTTAGGAAGAATGATTGCGAGACGTTAAGTATTAACATACCTTATTTATATATTAAATATAATGAGCCAAAGCATAGGGGGAATGGCATAGAAAAGGGTACAGCAGTCTCTGATGAGAGTTGACAAACTTTTAAGTGCTCGCTCTCAGTTTGTTTTTAAATATACTTCTTTGCAGAAAGGGCACTGGCACATGGTAACTCTTCAATAATTTGCTGAGTTGTGGCTAATGTTCAGTCATCAGATTTCAGAGCTGTGCGAGACTATATCCCCATAAATAACTAAAATATCATAGATTACAGTTCTCCCAGTACATTTCAGCTATTTCATTAGAGCAACAAATGGTGCCTTTCTAAACATAATGCTAATCAAGCAATTCAGTTCTGCATTGTTAGAAGTTTAATAGGAAAATAAATGCTTTTAAAACTACATGTTCATATAAAAGCAAGTGTGAAGCTTGCTGGAGCTAAGGAAAATAGATTGCCTTAAACAGCCTTTGATGGGTCCCAGAAGGAAAACTGGAAATTAAACTTCTCTTTAATGCCACAAAAAAATCCCCAAACCAACAAACTTAGGCAAGGGTTTTGTGGTACAATGCAAAAAATGAAGATCTTAAGCACCTTTTTTCATCTTCACATCTGATTATACTTTGTACTTCTTTCACTTTTTCGTGAATCCTGTTGCACAGATTTAGCAGACTATGTTGCTCTAAGGAGTGTTACCTTTCTAGCCACTTTGAATGTTTTTCAGATCAAATGGAGTTGTTTCAGATCAAATTGGAGTTGTATGGAGGGGGGGGTCAGTCTCTTCTCCATAGTAATGAATGGTAGGACATGAGGAAAGGGGCTCAGGTTGCACCAGGGGAGGTTTACACTAGACATTAAGAAGAACTTTTTGACCGAGAGGGTTGTCAGGCATTGAACGGGCTGCCCAGGGAGGTGGTGAGTCCCTATCCCTAGAGATATTCAACATGCATATTCACCAGAATATGCATTTTCCAGGTTCAAACAGCCATTTGAAGGCTGTAAAATTCCTACCTAAAAACCTAAATATGTTTGCAAAAAATCCCATGTGCACAAAGATCTCTTCCAGCTGATCTGGGTTTGCACCTTCAGATGTCACTCTGCAGTGAGCAAATGCAAGCTGTAAAAATTTACTCTCTTTTACATTTGAAAAGGCACAATTACATTCATTGGCAGTTTTGCAGAGATAAAGACAAGAAAGTACAATGGAAACAACATGTTGGGACAGAAGTTTATTTAAACAGTGTTGCCATGGTCTCCAGTAGACCATATGCAAGCTGTGCTGATACTCTAGACGGGCAGTACACGCTGATCTGAAAAATCATAGGTATGTCAGAGAATATCCGGCAACTAGGCTAAAAAGTTGCTTAAAAAGGCAAAATCTACAGCATAAACATCACTACATGCAAATCTAAACAGCTTCCAGCTCTCAGCTTGCTCTCTCCATTCCAGCTCAGTTCATGGAATGAATTAGGGCACAAACGTCTCCTGATCTCTAAAGGTCCCTTCCAAGCCTACCATTCTATGATTCTATGATTTAAGAGTCATAGACGTGCCCTGTATCATATAGAATAGTTTGAGTTGAAAGAGACTTTTAAAGCTCACCTAGTCCAACCCTCCAGCAATGAGCAGGGACACCACCAACAGATCAGGTTCCTCAGAATCTCATCAAAATCTGATGTGGAATGTTTCCAAAGGTGGAGCATCTACCACATCTACCATCCCTCTGGGCAACCTGTGCCAGTGTTTCACCACCCTCATAGTAAAAAATTCTTCCTTGTGTGCCTAGATCCTGTGTAAATCAGTGTACTTCAATGTAAAGCAGGATAAGATTTTATAATTAACTTTTTTTTTTTTGACCTACAGTCTATTTGGAAAACCTAGAGAAGCTTTTGGGAACACAAATCATTATTCAGCTATTTTTTGAACATTAAGCATATAAGTAGATTGTGAACAGCACCAGCAGTACTCAGGTTGGTAAAATTAGTTATGGAAAAAGAAGTCCTAATTTTGACCTGAATGATTATTATTATGACCTATGTGGTAACCTACACATAAAACTACATGCTAGAACAGTCTTTAGAAAGCATCAAGAAATCTCAGATACATTTAGTTATCTTTTGTGAAAGGATACAGGGAAAAACACAATAAAAGGGACTCTCTCCTGCACACACACACAAAGAATCAGGCTAGGTTCCTGATTTCACAAATATTTCCACATGCTTCTTATCATTCACAGGCAATTATAGTAGCCAAAGGCTAACTTCTGTATAAGAGTTTGCAAGTCAGAGTACGTAACAAATGGATGACACTTACTAAATTGCAATAGCTGAAAACCCAAGCCCACGATTTTCTAATCACAAGAATTGTTCATGGCAGGAGTTGGCCTTTTTGTTTATTGCCATTTTTATTTTCTTCTAAAGAAGATGTGCTTTCTCCTCTAGTATGTGTTTTGTGGTCAAACTAAAGACTTCTCCCTCCTATCACAGGACTTTAATCACTTCATTGGAAGCACACATCTATTCACAGTCACACCATGCCCCAGCTTTGGTCTCGTCATGGCAGCTTCAAACACCAGCTGCACATAATTTGAAACACAAATGTAACTCATAGGTTAATTCTCCCTACTGTAAAATTTCAAGCCCAGATTTATCTGTTTTGGTTGCAGCTCATGCAGATGTCTAAATTGCAAAGGATCCAGCTTGCCACACACATCCCTGCAGACCCTAACAGAGTCTGCACCCAGAGATCTGGGTGCCCATCCTCATGGCACAGCTATAACCAGCAATGAAAGCAGCATCAATATACCCAGCACTGGTTTGTTACATGAGCATGACCAAGCATGTCGAATTAGAGGCATAACATTTCACATTTCATAAGGTCAGCAGAGGCTATGAAAGCAAATGTAACACAGTGGCAGTGATTAGATTGAAGCTCTATGCAGAAACTCTTCATCTTTTAACTCTGGTAATTAAGTCATTGCAAACAGATAAATTGTTCAAAACATTTGGTTTAACTCCCTCTTTTTACCCCTACTACTAACTTTTAACCAACAAAAAGCTACCTATAAGTCTGGAGATTGGTAGTGCCTCTGGGGAAAAGTTCCCATTGCTCTGACACAGCATAAAACTAATGGACACGGAAAGAAAAATCACCTTCAAATTGCAACAACGTTAAGGATCTACAAGAAAAGGAGGCCAGGATGCTGATACTCTGTACACCTTGGACAATAGCAGCCTTGCATCATGCAGAAGTTGACCTGGTCCAGTGGCTTTCCTTCAAAGTGCATGGCCACACTCTGAAAAGCTCAAGTTTCTTCATAAGTACATTCAAATTCTGTAGACTTTGTTGTGTTCTAGAAGTTATTAAGCACATACTAAATGTTAAGGCCCATAAATGATTTACAGTACTAGGACTTTTATAACTTGCCTAAATTAGGCCACAATTCACCATGGGATCATAGCTGCCATCTCAGGCTCTAACAAAAAATTTCATCGTGACATTTTTACATGGAAAAAATGAATAGCAATCATAATTTGGGATTTTAAATTACCTTCATTTTTCTGAGTTTTCCAGCACAAATTTGTAAACAAGATTTTCTCTGAAAAACCTGGTGATGTGACTGAGCTTGTCAAGAGTGACAGCACAAGTTCTTCTCCCCTTGATCATACAATAAACAATGCTGTAAAACTCAGTCAGGAGAACTCAGAACTTTGAGGAAAATAAACACTTCTATAAAAGAGTCAGGAAAACAGCACAAAAAGACCATTTAAGACAGACATTTTCCACTCAACTGCCATCCTAAGCATTCTGATATCATAGGCAAAGTGCTGGAAACAAAAGGTTTATCAAGGGTATGGTGCACAACACAACAGAAAACCATTACCAAGATCTGTATCCTTGTGTCTCTTCTACATGCAGGTTTTGACTGACTTTGGTTTTCATGACTGTGGAATTTTTCCTCCTCAGGATGGAAAGTAAGAACCTCTTCCTAAGCCTATTGCTCTGCTACAGTTTGCTTAGAGCTGCTCATTCTCATATGATATTTGAAGAGAAGACAGAATGCAACTTGTCAAGAAGCAACAAAATTAGCCTCTCAGATCTCCCACCCATCTCCATAGTAGGTGAGTAAAATCTGCCATTCAGTGTAAAAGTAATAAGAGTTGCACAAAATATTATTGCCAATTAGTATGGATTATTTTGATTGCAATTCATCCAAATGCCCCAGTAGCAGGCAGAACTGCAGTGGCAACGCAACCAAGGACCACAGTCTAGAGCTCAACATTGTCTTTTTTCAAGTCACAGAATCACACAATCTTAATGAAGTCAGACAACTTACTTTCATTTTACAGATTTCATTTCAGGTCCTATCACACCATAGGTCGTATTAAAGATATGAGGTTTTCACCAATATTGGCATTGACATTCCTTTCAAAGTCCAGTACAAATAGAAAAAGTGGACTTACCTTCTTTTTTTTTCCAGGATCTGAACTTGTGGCAGAGAAATCAACAGTTCACTAAGTTATTAATATAACCTCAGTTTACCTGTGAGTTAAGCAATGTTTAACCAGGGGAAGAAAAGAGCACTGCAAGGGTGAGACAGAGATCATCTATTCATCCAAGACATGACCAGCTATGTCCCTACCATTACTAGTAGGTGACCAGAACCTTGTTAGGACAATGCTTAACTCTTTTCTTCACCATTTTGTTCCCCAGAGTCTGCCTGAGTCTTTCAATATAATTTAAACCTTTTTTTTTTTTCCTTTCAAGAAACTTACAGAACATCATTCATAACTGCACCCAAATTTCAATCATGCAAAATCCAAGCTTCTCTTGTTTACTTGCTTTCTACAAGCTTCTAGGAATTTTGATTCAAGGAGGTTTGTTTCTGATCTTGTTTCTTGTATTTATTCTCACTCTTGCTCGGGGCATTTCTTTAAGGAGAAACAGTTGCCTCACATTCCCAATGAAACCTGAACCTCTGAATCCTGAGTTAACTCAAGGTTGTTTAATTGCAAGTTTCTTAAAGCCTGTGTTGTTCTGCAGCCTCCCAAGCCATATCATTCCATGATCCTTGTGATACCGTCAGTCTCATACTTCCAATAATTGTTTTATTCCAATTAAAATCAGAGATATAAAACACATTCCCTTCAGCAGATTTCTCTATTTTCTCAAAAAAATGTTCCCATGCCTTAAACAAAAACCCTTTCTCCCTCTCTGCCTCATTTTATAGTAGACAGAGAGATGAAGCAACTAGACAAAGAAAAGAAATTCATAGCAGACTAAGGGGCTGAATCTAAGCAAACAGTATAGCCTCCAGCTCACTCCTACAATTGTTCCTCTATATGCAAAGAAACACAGCAAACATTCAACACCAAAAATGCAAGAATAATTCAAAAGAGAAAGATTTTGGAATACCACTCACCTCTTACACAGTCCACGAGTCTTGACTGACTATTCCAAAAGGGAAAATACAGATGCAAGCCCACTGTAACACTATTGGCCAGGGCTACATTCACTTTCTTGGGGCATGAGACATTCCCAGAGGCATCCCAAGGCCTTTCTGCAGCACTTGTTCAAAGGCAAGAGGCCAGTCTGGTGCTCCACTACACATCTAAAGAAAATTGAAACAATACATAGTGAATAATAAAACTGAGACAAATCATTCCTCTGTTTCTCACCCAAAGGAATCTGACCTAAGTTTTGAAATAGTTGGTTTTGGAGCTGAAATGGCATGTGCTCAAACCTGTCTGGGTTTTATTCCAGGCAAACAGTGGCCACATTACCTCTATGACTTCTTAACTAAAACAATTGTATTATAACTTGATAAACTAAACATAAATGAATCAAAAGCCTGCATTACTGCATAGCTTATGAAGAGCATTTGATAGTCCCTAGCCACAACCTTTCAAGTGGGTGGAGATAGGAGGCACAGGATAAAGTACACATACAGATCTTGTTTTGGGGTTCAGGTTATCAGACCAAGAGACCTCCCAGCCCTGCTGATACCTGCTACCCAGAGAGGAGGATGACAGCAGACCTCACCATTTTCATTGAAATGAACTTGGAACCACGTCACCTTCCTTACTGCAGAGTATTGTGACACATACTGGAGGACCATCCTTTTTCCCTTGATTTTTGGTGGGCTCTGTGTGTTACACAACAGCTGGGTGAAGAATAACACCTGTGCCTTTCACAGTGCTGGGTGCGGAAATGAGTAGGAAGTTGACAGAAGGAGAGAGACTGCCTTGAAGACAGTCCTATAGAGGATGAAAACAGACCAAAATTAGAGAAATTAGAGAAAAATCGGCTGGAGTGAAGTGGGAAGAGTGGGCACAGAGATGGTCCCTCCAGTACTGCCACTACTCCTTCTGGCTGTTGCCCCAGCAAAATCCTTGCACAATTATGAGGAAAGGATGAAACCACATATGGTAATACTTGTTCTAACAGTGACATAGCAGAAGACTGACAGCCTGGTCTTTCCCATCACCATCACGGAAACAATTATTGAGGAGCGAAGGTTTAAGAGAGTATTTAGATAACCACAGCCTCCTCTCTCCTCCTGATACTGTCCATTTCTTTGTGATTTATCAGTTATAACTTCTCATGCTGGGATACATAATCCCATTTTGTATAAGCTAACAGAAAATAATTCTTGTCAGCTTGATTTAAACATTTCAGATAGAGCTTCCCTTCTGAGTGCCATTTTCTCATACCAAGTCCTGTTCCTTCTGGTTGGCCACACAGAGCAGAGATGAGGGCATTAATCTTACAGCTCAGTTTTTAAACACTGCTGTAGCCATATGGTTGAGTAATAAAACTCATTTGCAATCAGTTGTTTACACACCTGCCAATCAATCACACTGCTCATGGTATCTAAAAGATGATGTGTCTGGCTCAATATCAGTAAGCCCCAAGGCTGTAGTTAAATCACATCTTAAAAAGTAAGCAGAGGATTTGCTAGCATCAATCTGTCATCTAATGAATACATTCTTTCCATAGCATTTCAAATTGCTGTTATATCAAGAGAGGATAGAGGTGTGTATTAGCAATATTTTCACAAGCCTGCATTACATTTTCCTGAATTGCCACAAATGAGGTTTTATTGAGCTGATCAGTTGGGAAGCTGTTGAAAATGTGGCAGGTGGAGCATGAGGAATTTGAGATTAGAGGCCACTTGGGAACAGCTGGTGTTTTATGCAACCCAGAGTAGCTATAGAAGAGACAATTACAGCATTCATTTGTCAAAAAAATCTCTACATTTCCTTCTCATCTGCTAACTAGGCATCATTTTTCTCTTTACCAAATTCCCTGGAATAAATAAAGCACATTTACATCAGGCCAGTATTTCAATCTGGGTTCAGTGACACCACACACCCTTTCACTAAATGTTATCAGAACAGTTTCATAGGTGAAGCGATCCAGACAATCACAGAATCTCAAGGGCTGAAGGGGACCTTGATCTAGTCCAATCCCCCTGCCAGAGCAGGACCACCTAGAGTACAATCCTGTACATGTCACTACACAAGGTTAAATTCATGTAGAATTAAATGGCTTACATCAGAAATCTTCAAAAGTTAGCATCACAAAGGCAGCATAATTTGCTAGCTGGAGCTGGATGTAAACTACTAATCCTTGTTAGAGCAATGCCTTTTTAAGACATGCTCTTATTGACTATAATTTATATATAGGTTTTCCTCTCATTGTTTCTGAGAGATGTATAACCCTAATGATGCAAGGGAAAGAAATGAAACCCCCCAAAAATGGTTCAGTCATTGCTTACATACCTAATACAAACTTCACATACACAGAATAAAGGTGTCAAAAATACCATAACATGTTGGTGAGCTAAGTACCTCACAGTCTTGCCATGCTAGATCCCAAGACAAGTCTTAGTCATCGAGTTTCTATGTAGTAATGAACACCATTAGAGTTGATATGATAACAACAACAAAAACTGAAGTAAATATCGTTAGCCCTAAAGAGATAACAGGAGGAAACTCATAAATACTAATGATTGAATCTAATGGGGGGAAAAGTTACATTAGACATAGTCTGAATAATCCCTCCTAAATTTACCAGATCAAGATTCATTCTACAAACATCCACAAACCTTTCACAGCTGCAGGCACGTTGATGAAACACCTTGGCAAGTAATATCTTGTAAAATAAGATGGTGGGTGAAAAAAGAACAGATAATTGAAGAATGAAAGGTGGCAACTTTGTTCAGATCTGACCAAGCAATAGGTAAAAATACCCTTCTAAAATAAAAACATCAGTGCTCTTCTGCTTTGCACAAGCACCAGCCATGGCGTGAGCGCAGCTGCTCTACGGGTAAGGACAGCTCCTGGAGGTGGATGTCTTCACAGCAGGACATGCAGTGATGAGGTGGCAATGCTGGTTTTCTCCCTCTTTTTACATAAAAATAGCATTAAGCACTTGAATTAAATACTGTGTAGAATTTATTTAATGTTATGTTGTGCTATTCTCTTTGAAGATTTAACTAAAAGATCCCAGAAAGTCAGCAGGAAAGAGGCAGAGAATAAGAAATCTTCCAAGGTAGGTGGCTGTTCAGAAAACATTGTTGAATTAGAACAGGTTATTACTTCCATAGTTTTCCTCAGTGCATTGATTTGCAAGGCTTTTATAGCATGGATATATCTAAATAATTTAAATACAGTTTGAAGATCTAAATGCTGTAAAACAGATGTAAAAAAAAGAATGGAACAAAAATGATGTGGTCTTAGATTAGAGGTTCTTTTTTAGGTTTGGGGAGGTGATTTTGATTTTGTTTTAGTTTTTTACAGCTTTCTCTTACACAAAAGGTACCTCAACCTTGAGCTGGTTTAAGTGTTTGTCAAATTATTTACATGTCTGCCATGAAGAGGCATCATCCCAGTCATATTGTATGGATTAACTGCACAGACTCAGCAGCCCAGGGACACAACTTTACTATTTCCTGATATTAAACTGCAGGTGCCAAAAAATTAGAAGCATACAGAGAAGTCAGTATTCAGCTGAAAATGTTAACTAGTACATTTATCAGATGAGGAGATTCAGATTGATAGATTTCCTTAATGTGATGTTATCGATAGGTCTCAAATGTGAAGTACTTACATGAATGTGGCTCCATAGATGAGGAGAAAGCAGTCGAGGTCATCAACCTTGACTTCAGCAAGGCTCTCAACACTCTCTCCCATAACATCCTCATCAGAAAGCTCAGGCAGTGTGGCTTGGATGAGTGAACGGTGAGGTGGATCAAGAGCTGGCTGAATGACAGAGCCTGGAGGGTGGTGATCAATGGTACAGAATCAAGTTGGAGGCCTGTGCCCAGTGGAGTTCCACAGGGATGGGTTNAGCCTCTTGGGCAAGAATGCTCACAAATTCTGGGTGTTGAGAGAATGGAGTCTTTTTTTCTGCAGTCTTTTTTTCTGTAGTGCCTAGTAATAGGACAAGGGATAACAGGAACGAGATGGAACACAGGAGGTTCCACTTGAATAAGAAGAGAAACTTCCTCAGTGTTCAGTTCTGGGCCCAGGCTGCCCAAGGAGGGTGTGGAGGCTCCTCAGGAGGGTTCCAAACCCACCTGGACATGTACCTGCGCCCCCTGATCGAGGGGAACCAGCTTTAGCAGGGGGTTGGGCTGGATGAGCTCTGCAGGGCCCTTCCCACCCCCATCATTCTGTGGTTCTATTACAGGAGGTGGACTCCTACATTTTAAAGATTGTCTAGAAGAGTAGAAAATAGCATTTTTACCTTATTTTTAATGTCATGATCGTAATTTGTAGCCAAACCCATCATCGCTGCAACCATAAACACACAGAGCTGCTTATTTTATATTTGATGTCTTGAGAGGCTAACCTCCCTTGAAATATCTCCTAAACTCACAGTATGATCCAGGTTGAAAGAGACCTCAGGGTGGCATTTAGTTCCACCTTCACCTCAAACCAGGACACTTGTGACCAAACTTTGTCAAAGTATTTTTGCTTAAAAGCTCTAATGCACTTAGAGACCACAGAATTACCTTAAAATTTAAACTCCTGAGAAACTACCAAGCTAAAAAGTGCACAAAGTGCCTGTAGCTGCAGGGCTTTCCCAGGTCCCAGGCACATGCTAATTAACCCAACGCTTTCCACCTTTCCAAATCTCAGACAGAGAAGCAGCACCCCTTGAGTAGGCTGAGGTATTTTTCATCATACTTACCTGTGTCTGCAGTTAAGGATTCCCATGCACAGATCTGATGCACAAAGGATTACCAGGCTCCAAAACAGCTTGACAAACCAACCAGGTGATGTAGAACATTGCCAAGTCACTTCCCCTCTATCTCAGCCTTGCAGCTCAGGAAACAAAGTGGGTACCAGCCCCACAGATTGACAGAGAGGTTTAACTCTTTTATTTTAAGACTTTGGGAATTCATTGTTTTACTGATAACACAGCTGCCTTTGCAGACTCTTGCATGCCTTTTTTGCTGCTGCCACATTCCTTTCTACAAATTGTTTTTGAATGCACTATCCAGTCATGTTTCTAATTACTCAGAACATGGGGCTCATGTGCTTTACCATTTTGCTCGGTAGGTTGGTCTCAAGCCAGCATTTCCCACAATCCAGTCCCAACACACATCTGCATTGCTACTAATAGAGGTCTCACTGCTAGCAACTACCAACTCATCTCAAGCCAGAAGCTCCCACAGTTCTGTCTCTTTGACCCTGACCCATATCCCTTTCAGGTCTATGTAAATTTTTTTCTGTTTTTTCTTCTAGAAAAGGGTTCAACTGAAGGCACCTCCAAAACCAAGGCCCACACCAGCTGCTGACTGTGTGCCAAACTTCAAAGCCTGCAGACCCCATTTGAATTCATGTTGTAACTACTGTGCTTTGTGCAAATGCCGTATTTTTCAGACCATCTGCCAATGTCTAATGTTAAACCCAAAGTGCTAGGCTGAACTGGGGATAAAAACAGGCCTTTTGTCTTTCATTAGCTTTTGAAGTGCATATTTCAAACTGCCCCACGTGTTTAGCCGTTTAGTAGATGCTTTTCAACTGTCAGCTTGGATATGCCTCTCTTAAAATTAAATGGACAGTTTATATTTCATGGGATTAATGCCAATACAAACAAGGATTTTCTTCAGGAAGCAGACAACCAGCGAGACTAACACTGAACCAGTATTCTTCGCAAAACTGACCTGCATTTTAAGAAGAATTCTAGGTTATTGTTGGTTTTGGAGTTTTCTTCTTCATTTGGGATTTGGTTTTGAGCTTTTTTGAAGGCTCATGCTAACCAGCCCAGCAAAACATGCACCAATAGCACACAAACAGCCACACTAAAACAGGACTGGTTAACTCAGTGAAGGACCAAAGCCTGGGTTTGCCCACAAAGACAACACAGCACCAGCTTCCCACAGAGTCAATATATCATGCTGAAAATGCAAATTTAAGGGTTAACTCTCTTGTCAGACATTCAGCAAAATTCAGGGCAAGAATTTATACAGGTTATTCTACCTAAAAAGACAGACCCAAAATAATAAGGCAATTTTTTATCATCCTCTGCTGAACATCACTACACCCACACCTAGGGGTTTTAATCATTCTACCAGTAACCAATATCTCCAAGGTGTGCAATATATATTCATATTTTAACTTAGAATGTGTATGTGCCTCATGACTTAAAAATCAGAGTTTTTCTCCAGCCATATCCATAGGAATAGAGTCTTCAGCTCTTCTCCTCCTGCTGTGAAGACACAACACATATAAAGCCCAAAAGCAGGAATATATAACCAGGACTTTGAGGAAGAAAAGAAAGATCAGCAAAAAAAAATGAATGTGCATCCCATATGTACATCTTGAAAAAAAACCATTACAAGTGATGAACTGTGCCCATTATTAAAATGGACAACTGCAGCACCTATCCCAAGCGTGAATGTAGGTGTCAATCTCTACATGCTGCATGCAACCAGCAACCATAGAAAAAAAGAATAAATACTGTATGAATCCTTAAAGGCTCAGGAACAGCTCTAAAGTTACAGATGAAGCTCAAGGCAGCAGCAAACAGGTGGCTAGAAGACATCTTTCTCCTGGTTTTGAAGTTTGTTACCTTAATCCTGAGTTTTCCAAAGTGCCACAGGAGGAAAGTTCTTCTTGGTTAATCTACCAGGAATTATGTGGTAGGTCACAGGCGATGAAGGAGGGAGCAGATCCAGAAGCTGTCCCCGACATTGAAGTCATTGAGTGCTGAGGTAGCTGGCTGATTTGATTGCTCAGCCTCTCTCCATCATTTTTGAACAATCATGGAGGACAGGCAAGGTGCCTGGAGACGGGCCCATGTCACTGCAGGCTGCAAAAAGGGCAGGAAGGATGACCCAGGAACTCACAGGGCAGTCAGCCTGTTCCTTCCCTGGAAAGGTGATGGAACAACTCATTCCTAAAGTTGTCACTAAATATCTGAAGGAAAAGATGGTTATCAGGGAGAGTCAACATGGGTTCACCAAGGGGAAATCCTGTTTGACCAACCTGATGCTTTCTATGAGTGCACAATCGGCTGGCTACATGAGGGGAGAGCAGCAGATGGCATCTACCTTGACTTCAGCAAGACTTTTTACACTATCTCCCATAACATCCTCATCAGAAAGCTCAAGCAGTGTGGCTTGGATGAGTGGACAGTGAAGTGGATCAAGAGCAGGCTGAATGACAGGGCCCAGAGGGTCACCACTATGACCAATGATCAATGGCACAGAATTGAGCTGGAGGCCTGTGGCCAGTGGAGTTCCACAGGGATGGGTTCTGGGGCCAGTCTTGTTCAACATCTTCATCAACCACCTGGATGAGGTGACAGAGGGACCCTCAGTAAGTTCCCTGATGGCACCAAACTGAGAGGACTGGCTGATTCCCCAGAGGCTGTGCTGCCATTCAGCAGGATCTGGACAGCTGAGAGTTGGGCAGAGAGGAACCTCCTGATGTTCAACAAGGACAAGTGCAGAGTCCTGCAGCTGGGGAGGAACAACCCCCTGCACCAGGACAGGCTGAGAGTGACCTGCTGGAGAGCAGCTCCAGGAGACAGACCTGGGAGTGCTGGTTCATAATAAACTAAATATGGGCCAGCAACGTGCCCTAATGGGCAAGAAGCCAATGGCATCCTGGGATGCATCAAGAAGAGTGTGAGCAGCTGNAAGCTGGAACACAAAAAGTTCCATTTAAAAGCAAGGAAAAACTTCCAGTGCTGAGGTGAGGGAGCCCTGGCCTAGGCTGCCCAGGGAGGGTGTGGAGGCTCCTTCTCAGGAGGTTTCCAAATGCATCTGTGTGACCTGATCTAGGTGGAGCTGCTTTAGCAGGAGATTGGACTGGATGATCTCTACCATTCTATGAAGCCATTCAGATAAGAAAAGGATGACAAGGAAAAATTATACATTCTTATTGTGAGCTTAGGAATTGGCCACTTATTTTACTAAGTGAAGATTTAGGTTTCCATCATTTCAACAGTTTCATACCTGTAGAGAAATAGTCTTTGGTTGATGCTAAAATCATATAAATAACCACACAACTACTTAACATGTGGAAACAGCAACATTTTCTTATCAGAACATCCAGTTGGCCAGAAAAATTCTAGGAGCAGGAGGAGAGGAAAGAGAAAGAAGGACAGACAGAAATCAAGCCAATGGCTGTACTCTAGACAGCAGGTCCCACTCCAGCTTTGCAAAATCACAGCATTGTTGAGCTTGTCAGGGACTCCTAGAAATCATCTGGTCTAAGCCCCTGCTCCAGTAGGGCCACCTAGAGCTGGCTGCCCAGGAGCATGTTCAGACAAATTTTGAATATCCTCAAGGAAGGAGAATCCACAACCTCCCTGGGCAACCTGTGCCAGTGCTCAGGCAGCCTTGACATCAAAAAAAGAAGTGTTTCCTGATATTTAACTCTCTCCAATATGCCTCTGTCTCTCTTGTGCCGAGGAGCCCTGAACTGGACACAGTACTCCAGGTGTGGCCTTCCCAGTGCTGAACAGAGGTGAAGTATCACCTCCTTGATCAGCCCAGGACACTATTCACCTCTCCTGAAAGCTGTCTCACTCAACTTGCTGCTCAACAGGTCCCTCAGAACCTTTTCTGCAAAGCTGCTCTCCAGCCAGGTGAGGCCCAGCAGATGCCTGTGTAGGGGGCTGTTCTGCCTCTGGTGCAGCATTTTGCCCTTCTCCTTGTTGAACTGCATGAGGTTCTTATCAGACTATTCCTCAGACTGTCCCTCAGGTCCCTCTAGACAGGAGGCTGACCCTCTGCCTACCAGCCACTGCTGCTGTCATGCACATGCAAACTTGCAGAGGGCACACAGTAACCCATCATCCAGATCATTAATGCTTGTGGCTGCCAGCTAAGGAAATGAGAAGGGCTGAGACATGGGGGCATTTGTTTTTCCCCACACATGCACTTAGTTTTAAATGCAGCATTTCTATGTAGTACATTTTGACACTTTTTATTTATTAATAAGCCTAATCAACTAGAATTGATTAGAAAGAGGTTGTGCTTTCTTTGCCATTCATCTATTACACCAAAGAATATCATCAAGCACTCAGAAATTGTTATCAGCCTTTCTGGCTTTACTTTTCTGAGTGAAGTTCATGTTGCATGAGGTATTCATAGGATACAGAAATCAGTAAAACATGTACACCTACTATTTGCTTCTTGTATTTAATTTGAATAGATATTTCTATCAAACAGCTGTTTGTAAGTGTTAGGAGTTTCCTAAGGGACAGATCTCTAATGGCATCAGCAAGCAGATGATAGAACACAGGCATGACAAAAAGTGTTTCATTTGTAGTTGCTACTACCAACATGTCTCCACTGAAAACTTCCTGGAATTCAAGCTTAGAGACAGACCCAGTAATGCTCCATGATAGCGTTGTTTTGCTCCTAGAGACTAATAGAAACTTTACTCTAATTACAGCTTAGTAGGTTTGAGCACCAATAAAGCACTATCAGCTTTTCTGAATATTGCCTATCTGTGTGAATTTAAAACATATACTGCATTTTCCCATACAAAGTCCTGACTTGATTGCTTATTGTGATACCTGAAAACCATGAAACAAAGGGTAGAATTAACATCTTGACGATTATACCAAGCTAAGTCTAAACACCTCACAATTTTCCAAGCTAACTACTGAAACTGTCTCAGAGACCCCATGTCATTGTTTAGAACCAGCTGGCAACTGAGCCTCACAGAGCCACTCATTCACTCCCTGCCATGGGACTGGGGAGAGAATCAGATGAGTAAAAGCAAGAAAACTCATAGGTTCAGACAGTTTAACAGGGAAAGCAAAAGCCATGTGTGTAAGCAAAGCAAACCAAGGAATTAACTCCCCACATGCCCTAGGCAGGCAGGTGTTCAGCCATCTCCAGGACAGCAGAGCTCCATCCCACATAACAAACTCCATCACTCCAACTGTCCTACTCATTCCTTCCTCTTCCTCAGGTTTATATACTGAGCATGACATCCCTCATCTGGGATATTCCTGGGGTCAGTTGGGGTCAGCTGTCCTGGCTGTGTCCCCTCCGCTACTTACTGGTGAGGTGGGCTGAGGAGCAGAAAAGGCCTTGACTCTGTGTAAGCTCTCCTCAGTAACAACACCACTGTTTCCAGTACAAATCCAAAACATAACCCCATACCAGCTCCTGTGAAGAAAATTAACTCTATCTCAGGCTAAACTAGCACACTTCAAAAGGAAAACAAAGAACTCCCCATGTCAGTCTTTAGATTTTCTCACAGAAGGAGATTTGGTAGAAGACAGAACAACTTTTTCCAAGTTTTAGAGAGGAGTCAGCAGCATCTGTGATGCTGCTTCAGCTGAGGATGATGAAAGATTCCTTTGAAATAAAGTCCTTTTGAGATGCAGAGTAAAGACACAAGTTTGCTGCAAAGTGTCTCTGCCCCCTACAATGGAAAAGCTTTGCTATAGACTTCTTAAATATCCTGAAGAGTTTAATGTCTCTGCTATAAAATTTCAGATAATTAGAGAAGCAGAGGGGTGCCAGGCCGCAATCAGATCAGAAGGACGCTGCAAAACCTTAAACTCTCTTTTTGTTTCACCCTATTAACATCTGGAACACACACTCCTCCCCTCTTCCCAGGTCTCCACTTCCCCCTCTGCAGCACAGGGGGACAGGAATGGGGATCATGGTCAGTTCTTTAAGGACTCTCTCCAATGCTCTTTCCTCACATGTGTAAGACTCCTCATACTTCCCCTGTTGCAATGTGCAGTCCCTCCCATGGAAGACAATCCTCCACAAACTTCTCCAACATGAGTCCTTCCCAGTTCTTCAGGAACTGCTCCCATGCGGGTCCCCCAATGGGTTCACAAGTCCTGCCAGCACATTCATTTGGTGTGGGCTCCTCTCTGTCCATGACTTCACAGGTCCTGCCAGGAACCTGCTGCAGCACAGGCTTCCCACGGGGTCACTACTTCTTTTCATCTCAACTTCTGGGAGACAATTCTTTGAGAACAGTCAGAAGTTTCTGGGTTTAGTATCAGAGAACAGACCAACTCAGGTGGCACTGTGGTGGGCATCTGACAAAGACCACCAGAACAGAAGAGGCAGTAGCTGAATATGTCTTTAGAGACCAGGTCCTTGACTGCCTGTGCAGTAAAGCAGACAAACTTTATCCAGAGCTATACCAACAAAACCAGAGCCATCAGGTTGAGAGAAAGGATTTTTCTTCTGTTTGTCACTTTAGGCACCTGCATCCAGTTTTAGCTTCCCACTATAAGGACAATGACATACTTGAACGCATCTATCAGAGTACACAGGGCTACCAAGATGATCAGGTAACTGAAGCATGAGACACACTAAGAGACCAAGGCCTGGATTTACTCAACCTGGAGAAGGTGAAGGGGGATGAAAATTTTTTCATTGAGGGTGGTCAAATGTTGGGACACAAGTTGAAGAAGGCTTTGTGATCTGTCAGACAAAGTTCACCTGGACACAGTAATCTCCAATTTGACCTAATTGGCCCTGCTATGAGGACAGGGATGAAGCAGAGACCTCCCAGGTTTCTCTTCCTAACTAAATTACTCTGTGAATCCATGATCCAACAGCAAAATTACAACCTTGTATTTCAGTATAGCAAATGTTCAGCTGACAAGTGAGTTTAGAGAAGTCAAAGCCCAGCTAGAGAAAACTACTGAACAAGTGCAACACCTAGCCCTTGGTTTTAATTTTGCATTTGTTCTACTCTAATGACATTTTCTGTCACCATTACTCTTTGTGACATGCAGCTATGTATCACACAAGGTGACCATCACCTACAATCAGATATGTACTGCCAATGTACGTGTCTGTAGCTCAGTGTATATGTAAGCATAATGGAGAATTCCCGTTCCTGATTATGGAATCTTTCATGGTGACTTTGTGGGACTCAATTTCAGTTAAAATTGATGCTATTTAGAGGTTGATGCAAAACAAAGCCATGAAAAATGTTGCATACCAAGTAACACATTTTTACTCATGAAAAAGTCCATGCTCTACACCGTTTGTTTTTAATTGCTCAATGACATCACACCTGGTGTTTGAATCTCAGAGCACTTCAAGCATATTTTACCCTCATACCAAACCTTTCATCTTCTTACATCCAGAAACAGAGGTGGCTTCCTGTGCATGTTGGCTGAAGAGGACAGTAGTAAGAGAAGACTTCCTTCCATGACATATATGGAGATAAATATGTGTGGGCAGAGGGGAAGAAGTTTTTTTTTTCCTGCATGATTCAGCTCTTCAAATATTTAAAACCTGAGGATCATATTTTCCTAGCTCAAGTAATAGGATGCAGGTTAGGCACAGCACTGGCTTGCCTTGAGGAAACCCCATGTGGATACACTAAATGTATTCAGTAGTGTAAGAATTACACAGAAGTCAACAAATCCATAGCAAAGCCCAAGGCATCTCACTATACAAAACAAGTCAGGCCACAGTCAGATCTTTAATAAAAGCACTTTTGAGTCAGTGACAAACAAGATACAGCAGATATGACAACTCAGAAAAATCAAGCTGGGGGTGGAAGTGTGCTGCTGGTGTTTTCGGAGGTTTGAACAAGGTCCCTAAACCTAACCATCCCCTCAGTGGCTTTTCAACACACTATAAGGTTGATAAATTCACTCTTGCCTCACCCCTCCACAAGCTGGTATGGAATTAGCACAGAATGATCTTTGTTCTCATAAAAACAGATAGAGTAAATTAACCAAGAAAAACACGTCAAGCTCTAGGTTGATTTTATAGAAAGGATACCAAAAGCAACCTATACTTACTTCTCCCTACTTCCTCCAGTTTCACAAGATGCACTTTAACTAGAGAGCCTTTGTCCAGTCATTTTGCTGCTTAGTCTGTTCAAAGAGGCTGTCAGCCATGTTTGACACATTTTCATTTAGCAATCTTCCATCCTGCTCCCCTTACAGGGACATTAGGAGCTAATAAAAGATGCCCAGGATCCTTTTCACCATGACAGTAGCTAATTTCAACAGTCAGAATGATCCTGTTTCAATAAGAAATAAGGCCCTGAAGCTCCCTTGGCAAGGGAAGGGGTTCTGCAACACTGAGAGGAGTATGGCAAAAGGTTTGTTCTCAGAAGCCCAGCACACACACGAGCTTTGGAAGGTTGTATCCCTGCACTTTGGTCTTCGGGTAGTGCCACCTGCTCAGTATCTGTAGTGGTCTGGCTTGAATGGCCCATCTCTTGATAAGCCTAGATACTTGGCCTGCTTGTCACTCAGCTTCGTCAGCTTCACACACAGTTTATCCAGATGAGCAGCAGCCACAGCTTCATCCAGCTGGAAAAAAAAAACATTGAGACAAAATAATTAACAGAATCAAGTTCAGGAAGTCATGGTCAATAATTAGAAACGAGCAAGTGAAAACCAACAGCAGCCCCAAGCAAAACTTAACAGACTGAGACAGATGAACAGTCACACAGTTCTTTTCCTGCCAACATCTCACAACTGCTAAAGCCCACAACTGTGTTCACATAGAAAAGTCTGATGCTTTTGAAGGAGTCAAGTTAAGCTTAAGCTGGACAGACGACTTCATATAATCAAATAGGCTGGGTGTGATCTGCTGGAGAGCAGCTCCAGCAAAGGGTCTGGGAGTCCTGGTTGACAACAAATTAAACATGGGCCAGCAATGTACCTTCATGGGCAAGAAGCCAATGGCATCCTAGGGGGGCATTAAGAAGAGCATGAGCAGCAGGTCAAGGGAGGTTCTGCTCCGCCCTGGTGAGGTCTCATCTGGAGTCCTGTGTCCAGTTCTGGGCTCCCCAGCTCCAGAGGGACAGGGAACTGTTGGAGAGAGGCCAGTGCAGGGATACCAAGATGATCAGGGGACTGCAGCATCTTCCTTATGAGGAAAGGCTGTGGGAACTGGGGCTGTTAAGTCTGGAGGAGATTACAGGGAGATCTCAATATTTACAAACATCTAAATGGTGAGTGTCAGGAGGCTGGGCCATCACTTTTTTTTCCTGTTGTTTCCAGTGACAGGACAAGGGCCATTTACACATAAGGAAGCACTATTTTACTGTTGAGGTGAGGGAGCCCTGGCCCAGGCTGCCCAGGGAGGGTGTGGATGCTCCTGCTCTGGAAGAGCCCTCTAGACACATTCCTGTGTGACCTGATCTATGTGGACCTGCTTTGGCAGGGAGGTTGGACTAGAAGACCTTTAAAGGTCTCTTCCCAGCATTGCCATTATCTGTGCAGCAACCTCTTCCCTTTCTTAAATACGGTATTCAAAGAGGCATTATCTCCAGTGCTAATTGGTCAGGCCCTGGTCAGTTGCACAGTCCATCTTAAAACTGACTGTGCATTAGTGCTGTCAGATACTGAGGAAGCTTCTGGCAGCTCTGTTTAAAGAAGCCACCCCTGTAGCCTCCCTGCTACCAAAACCTGGCCTAAACAAAACTACGATAGCATTACTTCTAATTTCCAGTTCAAATATGCTTATTAAAATTTATTATTCAGGAAGAGGATAAAACCTCATTGTATTAGCAACACTGGACTACCATTTTCCAGAGAATTGTCAACAAAGCTTTTCCTCTGAAAATGATTGTCAACTTGCTGATCAATTCCTACACTATTTCTGGTGTGCTTTGCTTGATCACTAACAGATGGTTTTGGAAGTCCTTCAGTAAACACTTGATAAGTAAGCCCAAACATACACATTCTGCTTCCCAAACGGAAAGTATTTTCACATTTAGTCTCACACCTGGTTCCACTCCAAAGGATTTCACTCCAGTATCTGTTTCAATGGCCACTTCAAATATTCAGAATTGTTTTGGAAAATTAAAGCCAGGTTAGTTTTCCAACAGGAAGTTAAGACTTGTGACATGATCTATTTTTTTCCAAGAACAAGGAATACAGAGCTACATTTAAAGGGAAACCAAAGAGAATCTGTCATTAATACTTTGTGAATCTCTTGGGATCAGACTGTGATAAGGCCTGCTCAAGCGCAAACAGGTCACAGACTTTATCAACCACACTAAAAGTGAATCCTAGATTCAATCCAGCTCCAACACTGACCCACTAGACTTTGCTCATGAATAGGGACACGAAAGCTTGCTGTAAATGCTGATATTCAGCAGAAGGAACAAGTTCATCCTTGACTACCCTGAAGTAGCATAGGGCTTCCCAGCATCTCAGGAAAGAATCCAAAGTCAAGCTGAAATGTGACTGGATGTTCCTATCAGACAAGTCTCAGTTCTGCACAAGAACACACACACTGCAGATTCTGCATGATGCAAGTCAAGCATTCACTGAGGAACAAAAGTTCTCTGAAACAACAATCAATGTGAAAATGAACTCAAATACAAACAAATCTACATGATCACCTCTGAATTGAGGTTGGCCTCCTTATAAGCTTGCATCTCCTGCTATTCTAACTCACCTTCTTTGGCAGGAAATGGACTCCAACAGAGTACTTGTCACTGTTGGTCCATAGCTCGATCTGTGCCAGCACCTGGTTAGTGAAAGAGTTGCTCATAACAAAGCTAGGGTGACCCATGGCACAGCCCAAGTTGACCAGTCGGCCTTCTGCTAGCAGGATAATATGACGGCCATTCCTCAGCGTATAGCGATCCACCTGGGTGGGAAAAAGCAAGGGCAGTGAGATGTCAGGGTAAAGAGAGCATTTTAAATCATGCAAAGCTTTGCAGACTTTCATCCTGTATCATTAACAATTCAGCAGTGCCCTTGCAACACAGACTTTTATTACAATTGATAGACTCCTTCCTTAATTCCTAGGCCAGTGTTTGCAAAGCGTGTGCCTACTCAGGACTTCACACATGAATCCTAGCATCTGCTTCACATTTAACAAGCTATCCAATTCTTTTGGCTTTTCCACATGCATGCTGCCTCAAATGGCTGTGGTAGGGAGCATGTTGTCAGCAGTAAGATGCAGTTCACAGGCGCTCAATTGTGACAACTGGTGTGGAGACAGGAGAGAAGAGGGAACGCCTCTGCATGCAACAGCCCAGAGCCTTTGCATCTAACACAGAGGTAAGAGCCAGAGTCCTGAGCCAAATAAAATTGCTTTACTTGTAATAAACAACAGTCTTAACTTCTGGTGTACCCCCCTTTTCTCTCAGGGGGACAAGGATAGGGTCCTCCACTCAGACTGATTTCCCAGCCACACTGCAGACAATGGGACTCAGCCCACAGAACCAAGTCTCGGATGGACTAAGGAGACTGGTTTTCAGCTGTATGAGTGTCCCCCACACAATTCAGAAGACAATGTCACTCGCTATGTATCTTAACCGCCTGGGCCAGATTGGGCTCTAGCAATGTTAAAGTTAACTCTGCTTCTCCTTTCCACCTCTTCTCTCCCCTGCCTTCACTGCTGTAGGTGGTTACTAGATTGAAGTCCAGAATGAAACTCCAATATGACAACTTAAAATATTCAGTATTCACTTTTATTTATTGCTCATGTTGCATCAAGCACATGAGAGTGGAATAAACCTTTGGAAAGGCTCAAAACATTACCAACAACCAACTTTGGCAAAGGTTAATGCTGTACACAAGTGCATTCATCTTATGCTATCACCTTCAAGAGTCCCTCCCCACTATAGCTATACTTTTACTCTCTCAGAAGCATTTTATTGTGAAGCAAAACACATAACTTGCAGCTTTATTCTTAAAAGTTCCAGCCTGTAAGTTAAAAGCCTTGTGGGATGAAGCTTTGATGTTACCAACTGTCACAGTTCAACCCCAGCTGGCAATTGAGCCCCACACAGCCACTCACTCCCTGCCATGGGAAGGGGGAGAGAACCAGAAGGCTAAAAGTAAGAAAACTCATGAGTTGAGATACAATTGAATAAGGAAAGCAAAAGCCACAAAGCTAAACAAAGAATTCATGCCCCACGTGCCCTGGGCAGGCAGGTGTTAAGCCATCCCCAGGACAGCAGAGCTCCATCCCACATAACCGTGACACGGGAAGACAAACTCCATAACTCAAAACATCCACCTCATTACTACTTCTTCTGGGTCTGGGATACCCCTGGGAGTCAGCTGTCCCAACTGTGTCCCATCCCAGCTCCTTGTGCCCATCAGCTACTCACTGGTGGCTGAGGAGCAGAAAAGACCTTTGACTCAGTGGAAACCCTGCTCAGCAACACACAAAAACATCCCTGCATTATCAACACTATTCTGAAAACATATCTTTGTGTAAGTCTTCACCAAAGACGTGTTAAGTAAACCAACAGAAACTTTTAATAGATCAAGTAGTTTGCCTTCAGAGCAGATCTGTGCCCTCCACCAGTCTCCCCCAGCTATGCTTCAACTGCAGCACTATTTTCTACTTCTTAGGTTCACACAACAGAATGTATTTTCAGCACAACATATGCAGATAGTAATCATCTCACACAGAAGCCCTAAATAGCATCCTTAATTTCTCTTGTTCAGTAGCAGTACAGCAAGGTAGGGTTAACAAGAATGCTCTTCACTGAGCAGCTGCAGTATTTCTTACGGATGCTGATTCTCCATTGTGGATCACCAGCAACACTGCTTGGTCCACCCAAAAATATATCACAGGGAGTCTCTTAAGATAATGGGAGAAAGCAATAAAGAGGAGGAAACAGACAGAAAGCAAGACACTAAAACCCTGAGAACAGCTACAATACTTGTTATATTAAACATTATATTTACAGATTTCACTACAAGGTAGCAGTTCACTAGCACTTCAGTTTTGAGGTCTGAATTGGGTGGTTTAGGTGTCAAAATATTACATTCATATAATACCCACACAACTTGCACCTAGACAGCTGCTGGCTTATGCATACCTTCAGCAACCTGTTGACATGACTCCTTCCACGCACAGGGTAACATAGAAAATGAAAATTCATGTCTTTGCACAGAAATGAATACAAAATAGTAGTGGTACCAGCAGAGGTGTAAGTCAGTACTGTGGAAACTGATCTCAGCTATGTGCAGATAAACAGGCTGATACATAAACTCCAGAAATTGCTACAGAAGCAGAAATGACGTTAGCCAAGCATGAAATTCCTCTCCACGCTTAGACAAATGCCTCCTCCCTTTCCTGATCAGCACTTAGCTTGCTCTGGACTTTGACTGCCTTGCACTTCCCTCCACATCGTGACGCATGGATAATTTATTTTCAGAGTTAAAGTTCATTTATTCTCTTCTCACCTTTTCTTCTCCTTTAGAGTTGAGCTCGTGCTATGAACGCCTAATGCTGGAATGCAGCTGTGCAGGACCACAGTGCATATCCATTTTCAAAGCAACTTGACTTTTCAGTAGTAAAGTCTATTTTCTTCTTAACTGTACTTCAAATAGGATGGCACAAAAAGATGTTTTCCTTTCCCAAGTATTAAAGTCATCTTATACCAGCTCATCATTTGTAAATGGAGACCATATGGTACTGAAAACTACCATATTGGACACTGTCACAATAACTCTGTACTCTAGCAACCCCCAGCTCTGGTATTAATCCTCTGATGGAGAGACAGATGTTTTCACATGATATCAGAGATTTTTGCTATTTACTGTAGTCCTCTCCCTGACACAGGATATAGAAAAAAGCTGCCAGGTCTTGGTAAAAAAGTCTGGTGATAAGATAACCACAGAAGCATCCCTTTGATGAATGAGTAACAAACTGAGAAACCAGCAGTTGGCAAATTGATCATTTCCTTCCTGAGCTTCAATGTAAGAGCAATTCCACCAACTATTGTTACCAACTCATCACTGTTGCCCTGAGAACAGCCTCAACACATGCAGATGAATTCCCATGCAGGTGGTGAGGGACAGAAGCTGCAGGGTAGCTCCTGGGAGCTTCTTCCTACACCTGAAGTTAATGTGTGTCCTGGAAGAGTTAAGCAATTGCAACAATTTTCTACTTACTGCCTTTTAATTTGTTTCAAGCATAGAACTTGGGGCTTAAGCCACATTTTGCCTCGCAGCCCTGCCTCTCCTCCTTTTGAAAAAAGGAAGCTTTCAGAATGTGTATTAGTGCACTCCTGCTCAACTGCCCAGTCACCACAGCAATCAGGCAGAGAATGGAAATGAGTAATGAAGCTTTTAAACAGCAGAACTTGTTGGTATAATATCTGCTTAGCAGGTACTTCCTTACCTTGTCATGCAGGCCTGAAGTCTTTAGTGACAAGAAATCTAAACAGACACAGAACGGAACATAGAGGTATACCACTAGCACAGTGGTATACTAGCCACATACAGCATTAAATACACCAATAGAGTCTGATTGGAGATGCAAACTAGTTAACAATGCTTCAAATTCACTGCTAGAAGTCAGCTAAACCCAGGTATTTAACCTGAGTCAGAGACTAGCTTTTATTTGATTTGGCAATGTACACATCTATAAGGCATCAGTAAAGCAAATGGTCATGTAAGACCAGATTTACCTCTCCAGTGGTAACCAGTAGATGAATAAGGAAAGGTAAAAGAACAGCCCAAGGGTAAAAGAATATGCCAAGTGCTCTTTTTCCCAGTAAATCCTCTCAGCTTCAACTATCTGTGCATCAAGCTAAGACAGATGTATTCCAACTCAGGGCTGTTGGAGACATCATTTACAATGACTTCTAAATACACACACTTCTGGCACCTACAGCATACTGGGCAGCTATTTTCACAGCATTCACTCTGTGAGCAGGTATCTCCTTTGCACCACTCTGAGCATCCTGCATGCAAAAGCAGTGATTTATGAAACAGACCAGAGAAGTTGAGGGTAGGAGGCAGGTTTTCAGCATTAAATCCTATGGACAACCTTGACCTCAAGCCTATCTTTCTGAAAAGGTAATATTCTTGTTTTAACTACTTAACAGTTTTTATACCTTGGACTACAACTGTATCTCACTGCACTTCATACATCTGTGAGACTGACTCTTTCAATACCGAGTAAAGAGAAACTACTATTTCTGCCAACAGTGACACAAATTTTCTTCCAGACTTTTAAGAGCCACATCAAATGGCCACATGCAAGCAGTTTGTATAATACCATATTAACATGCAATTTAGCACTCAATGTTTACTTTTCCAGCAGTCAGTTTTAGTTATAAAATCCAAGCTACTGGAAAGCAAGCAGCTAGCTGTAGGCTCCTCCACGACAAGAGCTGTGAGCAGTGAGCTCCATACTAAGGCCATAGGCAAGAACAGACTTGAATGTAGTGAGAATTTGAGGGAATAACATCATAGTCTCTCGACAGCAAACAGATTACTAAAAAGACACTCACAACTGCTCAGAAATAGTTTGATGTGGGTGGCCAGTAAGCCACAAAGGAAGTTATGAAGAGCAGATTGTGATCTACTAAGATGTATGACTGGGTGTGATGCTTTAATCAAGTAGAAAACCTGTCCCAGAACCCTGCTATCAGCAAGCACATTCCCTCTTCAAAAGGCAACTATAAGGTCCATGTCAAGTCTGACAAAGCCTAATTTGCATTATATGATGTTCTCACTCAATGTTGGTTTGAGATTTGATTTAGTTCAGTTTTGTTTCTCTGCTTAAAGGCACATCGCTGAAATTTTTAGATCCCAATTCTCCTGTATAGCTACTCCATCACTCAAAGTAAATACTTGGTGGGAATTCAAGCTAAGCAAGGATAAAACTTCTCACCTTGTCTGCCCACAAAGAATTCTGGTCTATATAGGTTTCTGAAATGAAGCCATTAAACCTGAAACAAAAGTCTGAGTTTGGTAGAGCTCCAGGTAGACTTTTCCTAAAATCTCCATCCCCAAGTTAAAAGAAAACACTTTCAAATCAGAAGTGTGAATTATTTTCAAACCTTAAAAACACAAAAGACAGTTCCTTGAGTCACTCTAATCTACAGGCTCTGTTCTTAAGAATTTTTATATCGTCTCTAATGCTCTGCTCTGTATTCACCATCTGAGTTACAATATTTTTTGACTGAGTTATGTCACTTTTTTTAGCTGAGAGTTATCAGAGAGAGAACATTTCCATACCTCCTCACCATACCCTAATTGTCATAGCTGACTTACTGTAAGAGTGAACCTGATGCAATTGTTTACACAACCATCAATGAGGGGCAGGATCCTGCTTGTCAAGGAAGCAGGAACACATGGTGAGAAGATAGAGCCATATCAGACACCTCCCACCAGAGACACCTGGGCACTGGATGGAACCAACTGCTTTCATACCACACAACACAAGAATAAGATGTGCAGCTTGTTCCAGGTTAACCAGGGAAGAGCAGAACCTCCATTCTGATTAGCCCAGAGCAATGCTGACTTCCAAGCAAGCTAGAAACACAAAGCACCTGAAGAGAAAACTTCCTTTCTGGAAAAAAGATATAAGTTGATATACGATATTGTTTCTTTCTATCAACAGAGCTTGTGTAAGGGCTATCTCACCTGAGGTTTAACGTTCACCGCTTCTACTGCATTTTCATTCAGCCACTTTGCATCAACTTCCACATCAAAATGGCCAATATTACACACTATTGCATCATCCTTCATCTGCTCAAAGTGTCTGCAAAAAAAAAAAGTTATATCATAAGTTAATGCACAGAGTTTTTCTTCAGCAACAGAAAGTGCTCTGGTCCATTGCTCAAGGAGAAATGAAAAGTGCCCAGCTCACTGACTGCATTGAGCTATCACAAGACATGTGGGGGTCTGGTAATATTCCACTCATACAAAGTCTACTGAAGAAAACTCAGGCTTCTAAAGGACACTTCTCAAGGACATAAGTTTCTGGAAAGAAAATATCTTCCCAGTATGGCAAAAACACCTATTTTAATTGGTCATTCTCTTTCCCTTCTAAATAGAAAAAATCTTTTCTTCATGACTTTAAAGCCTCCAGCAGTTTTACATCTCTAGAGTAATGGTCTTATTTCCTCCTGTTTGATCTGATCTTCCACTACAACATGTAGAAACATAATGGCAAAGATAGGAATGGGTTTATGTAAAGTGGAAGAACTATAAACTGAGATCTAAGAAGCAATAACAAAGAAACTGCAAGGTACTTTATTGAGAACAGGCTAGTTTCAAGTCTGCTATGTGTACTCAGGTAGAATCACCTTCACCTACGTCCTCTTCTGTTCACACTTCTGTCCTAACACAGAATGTAACCCTAATGTTCTCATCCTCCATAAATCTATCCCTATACACTTTTTGTTTCTCCAGCATTACCTGCTGTAAGACAAAACAATTGCAACGTGGCAATATCTAACAGAACTAGAAAAGCAAAGCCCTAACTTCCCACTACACTAAGGTTAAATTCTAATATCCAGAAATGAGACTGTGTGCTAACCCTCAGCATATTGCTGAGAAGTTAGGATTGTTTTAACTTAGAAAAAAAAATACACCCAGGTACACTTTCACTAAAGCAAGTGGCTGGACCGTACCTGCCCTGAATGATGTCAGTGCAGCCAGTGGTGGTAACAAAGATATTGCCCTCTTTGCATGCCTCCTCCATGGTTGTAACCTCATAACCTGAAAAGAGAAAATATTAGTTCTCTACCCAACCACTAACACTTATTAAAAATAGGATACAATATTACAAGTACGAAAGTACAAGAAAAGAATGAGAAGTCTGTGCCAACACCTGACCTACAGAGGATGCAAGGTAGTGGGCATACTTGTCTTACTAGCACAAAAATATCTGTACCTTCAATGTCTTATGTCCACAGATGTAGCATCTAGCACAGCTCAGACTGGATTCAGGGAGTCAAGTTTGCAAAGGAAAGTGCACCTGTAACTCTCTAGTCAGGTATGACTAGAAATTGGATAAACTGGTACTAAGAAGCATAGTTACATGAGGCACCCATAGAAGAGAAGGAGCACAGCTTCCAGAGCAAGCCACGAGCACAGCTAGAAAGGCAGAGAGTATGGCATTGCTCTCCAAAATCATCCCCTGAATACATGGCCTCATGTTTTACTGTGGAGATGTTCTAGCAAAGACTCAAGCCACACTGGGTTAGAGTGGCAGAATTCTAAGACAATGAACCCATTCAAAGGCAAGCTTATAGTGTTATGAAATGAGAACCTTACCCCGCTATGGTCTCCATATTCTTAACTACAAACACAGCTTCAGGACCTATGCTAATAAACTCCTTCCCTAACTGTAAGGAAAGAATTCCTACAGTTAAACTGGAATCATCTCTATCTCAATAGGGAAAAGGCTGAAACTCACTGAAACTTTCTTAGCCAACTATCAACAACTGCTCTACACCAACACAGAGCCCCCCATCAGAGGCACTCACTTCTGCATCTCCTTCAGTTCTCACCTTCCATGGCTGCCTGCAGTGCATTGATGGGATCAATTTCAGTGATGATGACTCTGGCTCCAAAGCTCCTCAAGGCCTGAGCACAGCCTTTGCCTACATCACCATAACCTGCCACAACTGCTACTTTTCCAGCAATCATGACATCTGTAGCACGTTTGATGCCATCGATGAGGGACTCTCTGCAACCATAAAGGTTATCAAACTTGCTCTAAGGAAGAAAAAAAAAGAACAGTTTCAGAACAGATGAGAGTCACTCAAGTAATTTCTTAGAGAAATAAAATCAACCTATGTGCAAGTACTACAAACTACATGGATGACAGATAGCTCAACACTTTAACCACAGTGAGGGATGGGAAGAACATAGCCTGGTTGGATAGTTTTATTTATCCAGTCTCAATCTATCTCTATCTATACCAGACACAAGCTTCAGTACAACTCTGGTGAGAATTATTTTATAAATGTTGTGTCTACTAAGGGCTGGACATGTTGAAATCTTGTTAAGAAGTAACCTGAATTTATCAAGTAAAAGCAAAGGCAATTCTTCCATACAGAAGTAGGTCCAAGTTTCCTTAACCAGATGTGAGCCAGCTCTCTGTTGCTGTTTATCAGACAATGAACTGAACCAAGTGCCAGAAGTAGGCAAAATATCATCAGCAGAGTACTTGGACAATTGGTTAGCACATATTCTTATCTTTGCAAGACATGCATCCTGCAGAAGCAGGAGGCTGCCCTCATCAACCATAAGAAACTGGTTCCTGCAGCCCAGGAAAATCAAAATGAGACTTGCCCCAGGAACAGTTACACTAATACTGCCAGAGCTCACCACTGCTCAGGTTTATGAAAACCCAGCATGCAGCCACCCACAATACTGGTCACTACAACCAAGAACACCTGGATTTCATTTCCTAATGCCTCACTGACATGTCTTGCTACTTTAACATTAACAGAAGCTTAACAACTGCACCTCCAAATCAAAACACCCTTGCTAAGTCAGATAGCAAGTAGTACTCCACTTGAACATCTTCCTAAACTCAGAAACACATATTGCTGTACTGATTTTTGTAATGCTCCTCCTTTTTCTTCTTGGGCCCTTTGGTTTGACCAGGAAGATGAGCTGTATGAACAGATTTTATTGTCTGAAGAGTTACAGAAGTCAAGAATCCCTAAAACTCTGGCTACCAAACTCATGCAAGGCAAGAAGCTGATCTTGAAGCCTGACCCATGTTTTCTGCAGCCATAGGTCACCAATCATTCTTGCTTTCACTTAACATGGGTAGTGCTCTGTCTGCTACAAGCAATCTTTAGACTGCATACCTACATATGAGTAGGGGCACTGTTCTTTCCAATGGGACTTACCTCACAGCAATGGCTGGTGCCATCTAGCAGTGGAAGGTGGATCTACAGTTTGCTTTTCAGTCTACAGCTTGCAACTGCACATTTTTAACAAAAACTGCAAAGTCCATGTACAAAAATGTTGCAGCTATGACTCCAATGCCTTATTTGAGCAAGTTATGAGGTATAGTGACATACACTCCCAGCTTCAGAAGCTGGCCAAGGAGTAATGTGTATTAAGTTATACTTGAGATCCAGAAGTTCCTGACTCTGCCTGTGAGTCTCACCACAGGCACATTTGCCATTAATATTCAGAAGGTTTGTGTTACCAGTTCTTAAAATTCCCAAGCTAGTGCCAGTTTCTAGTCCTCCAGCAGACCTTCTCTGCAGTGTAAGCCTTCTTATGGAGGAAAACAGCATGTACAGATTTGCTTCTTCACCAAACCCCTCAACTGCAATCAAAGCCTTCCAGGTGCCTGTGCATTCCTATGGAGGCAAGGTAGTAGAGTGCTGGATGCAGGGAACTGTCCCATCCAAAAATACTTCTGAGTGGAAGGAAGGAAGAATTGAACTGCATACTGCCTCTCTTCTCTCTCCAAACACTAGTAGGGTTGAATTGAAAATGTCAAACCAAGAGCAAAATCTATCAGGTCAGTTGTATGTCTTCCTGAAGATCTGTAGCTGTGTATAATACAAATCTTTTACTACATAAACAAGAACGAGCATTTGAAAATAAGTACTTGTTTGTTATCAGAATAAGGCAAACAACCTAAATCCACTCTAAAAGTTTTTTTAGAAGCATCTGAATTTCCAATTCTACTAAACAGAATTAATCATTATTATGCAGGAGGCACAAATCTAGGGGAAAAGGATGCAAATGTATGAGCTTCTTCCAAGATCAACTGAGTTCCAGCTCACTCCCTAGTAAATAAAAATGCCAGATGCATCTTTGTGAGCAGAAAGGAGATACTCTTCAGACAGCAAACTGCAGAAAAAGCAGGCCAAACAGTCAGTAACAACTGCCATGCCCAATAGGACAATGTTAGTATGGCAATTCAAAGTAAATTTAGCAATTATATTTAAAAAAACACATCTACATACATAAATCTTAAGTATGCCCAAAAATCCCACTATAATTCATCTGCATGCAAAAAGCAACATCACCATTCTACCTCATCCCTCAATTCACCAGGATTTGTCCACAAAGCAGTAATATAACTAAGGAATAAATACCCCCTGCACTATCCTTTGCAACTGCTGCTCACACACACACACACTTTGTCACATCAGACCCTTACCAGCCACAAGCTAGTGTAGGTCAGTCCTTTCCAGCTGGTACCTGCCACCTAACTATGGGCTTTTAAACTTCTCATAGTGAGGACGTGTCCCTTTCCCATATACTGCCTGTAACACCTTTGCCATGTTATGGCTCTTGGGTTCACACATTACTAAAATGCACATCCTTGCATACCAAAAACAGCCTTTGATGTTCTGAAAACAAGGTGCTACCATGGCATGTCTCATTAGAGACACCATGGGTTATTCAAAGATAAGGTGAAAATCTGTTCAGTACCAGGTCATTAACAACTCATTAAGAGAAGGGGAACACTTGCACAGGAAGGACAACATCCCAACATCAAATTGGTCAGACAGCAGAACATCGCAGAAGAGCTCTAGTTGCCTTACCTTGGTGACAGAGTCATTGACATTGATAGCTGGCACTTTCAAGGTCCCATTGGCCTTCATCTTGTACAGATTGTGAACTCCAGTCGTTGTCTCTTCTGAAATGCCTCTAATTCCTGTGTAGAGTAAAAGGATTTACCTTAATTCCCTTTGAAGGAAGCACAAGGCAACTAAAGACCAGGACAAAATATTCTTTGGAAAAACAGAAGGGAGCAGGTAACCAGGAAAGACCCCACTCTGACCTATTTTCTCACAAAATGATCAAAAAAACTCTTCTGCAAAATCAGCAATATGTTCATCTCAGTGATGTTTCTCCAATTTACAGACAAGGATGTTGTGGAGGACAGTCAAACCATAGAATCATAGAAGCATTTTGGTTGGAAAAGACCTTCAGGATCAAGTCCAACCACTCACCTCACTGTCAAGGCCATCACTAACCCATGTCCCTCAGCACCTCAGCTTTGCAATATTTCCAGGGATAGGGACTCCCTCACCTCCCTGGGCAGCCTGGGCCAGTGTCTGACAACCCTCCTATCTAAATCTCCCCTGGGGCAACTTGAGGCCATCTCCTCTTGTCCTGTAGACAGAACAGAGACCAACCCTCACCTCAATACAACCCCTTTTCAGATAGCTGTAGACAGTGATCATGTCTCCCCTCAGCCTCCTCTTCTCTTCAGGCTAAATGCTTTGCACAAATCCAGGTTGATAACATCAGTCACTCTCCCCTTGTCTACCACACACTGAGCATGCTCTGCTGATGTTGCTCTTGCCCTGCCTCTCCTCCAAAGAGGTGAAATACCTCCACAAACTCTTAGGATATATTAGCCTCTATCATGTTCAAGATCCTAAAAACAAAAGTCATGCTACACAGCTTCATTTAAGCAGTCTTTGCAGTGAAGAGCTAAGCACAGAGCTCAGTTAAATGGTATCAAGACTCTACTCAGCAAGTCCAATCTGGAAGTTTTGCTGTTTCCAGGAAGCACAGACTGCAAAGTAAAACAGATCAAGCTGTTATTGTCCACAGATACCAGTCTTAATTAGTTTACTGCACAGCTGCAAGGAAGTGGAAGAGCAATATCTATGAATTTAGGAAGCAACCCCAGGCCATAGAGATGCTTTTAACAATGGCAGATAGTTTAAATCACACAGATGTAGACTATTAGATTACTAGTGACATCAGGCTGAGGATGAAGGAGAAACTGAGGCCTGTCACAGAAGTTTCCACTCTTCTTGGTGCCCCTACCCACATGAGCATAGGGAGCAGCCTCAGACTTCTCTCCTCACAGAGCCCTATCCATGACCTACCCCCTTCACATTTTTCCCCATACCTTTCTCTTAAAGCAGTGCAAGAGTATTAGAGCTGATCCAGCAGGCTTCTATAGCCATCTCATCCCTACAGACCAAGGGCAAATATCAGCACACCCAACTAAATCAGTTCCCACCCCATATTACCACCCAATTTTCTTCTCATCCAGTATCAAACAAGCCCCTTCACAACACTGGGCATCTTCATCTTGCAGCAGCACAGATGATGGACACTGGCACAGCCAAGGAGAATCTGTCACACTTGCTGAGCACAGCCTGCTACTGCAGGACATGCCAAATTCCCTTCAGATAAATCTTTTTCTATGAACATGTGATGGCAACACTACACAGTTTCACTAATTTACACAGTCAAAGCAAGAGTCTCAGACCTGACCATCACCATCTTCACTGACCTAACTGGATCATTTAATGCCTTGTAGTTTAAGTCAGTAAACTTCCCTTTCCAAGAAAGGCTACAGGTTGTCATGACTTGATACAGAGGTGCACCAAGTGGATGTGGAAGGAAAAGCATTAATGTTAAAAATACTAATTGCAAGCAGACATTAAGCAATTCCAAAAACACAACTAATTTCCAGGAACCTTTGTCAAGTCAGCAGTACTGCTGGTTCTCAGCTAATGAGCACTGTGAAGGATGGCCAGAAAGACAGGTCACTGTAGCCAATATACTACAGAGCAGAGCTTCTGCAGGTAAGAGTTTCTGGTTTTGGGCTGTAAACAATTTCCATGCACTTATTCATAGCCTGTTTGCACATCCCTGTCCCTCTTCCCCCAGGCCTTTTACACAAGCAGGGAATTCCCACAGAAACAGACTGCCTAAACAGCCTCTCAAGCAGAACTACACCTGACAAAATAAAATACACCTCACCTTTCAAGAGCTGTGGGTATTTGGTATGAACTAGGTTGGTAAGATCTCCACCATCATCCAAGATCATGTTGAGGGGCTGCCCATCCTTGAAGTACAGGGTCTGCTCAATGCACCACAAATACTCCTCATCGGTCTCCCCTTTCCAGGCAAACACTAGATGGGAACAAACAGATACGATTAGCCAGTTTCTTACTCAGCATGTAGTAAAGAAGCCAAAGGAAGATTTCACCAGCAGCTCTCAGTTGCAGAGCAGACAGATGATTATCTGTGCCTGGAGGCCAGAAAGAGCATTTGCACAGAGAAAAAAAAGGGAAATATTTTCAACTTCTGTTCCAGGAAACAAACGTGGTCAAAATTTTGAGATGACACTGCTCTCATTCTTCCTCCATGTTAAGAAGGAGAATGGAAAGCAAACTACAGCAGGCTCACATCTACAGCACCCAACTTACTTCCCTAATACGTTACCAGGAACTGGAAATAGACACTGGATTTGCTGATATAAAACAAAACACAACTGTAGCATGTTCTAGCACAGCAGAAGAGACATGAGACTTTACTATGAGCTGTAAATTCTAGTCTCTAGTACAGCACTAAAGTCCAAGCTGCCATGCCTTGTCTGTTCTTATTAGGGCGTATTTCTAAATCAGTACATCTACCACCAGCAACACACTGAAACCAGTAACACACTGTTTCCAGCAGTATCTTTTAACTTTCCAGGTATTTGTACTGCCTTCATGCTACACTTAAGCCTCAGCAGTACTGTCATTCAAACATACAGTAGGCATGATTTACATATCCCAACATTTGGCTTCGTATCAAAGCTGATAGTAACAAAACAGCAGCATGCTGGTAAACTTCTTCAAGGATATTGGGCACTGACCTAGCTCTAGCCTGAAAAATATCTAGAGTATTGAACTTGTCACTGTAACAGGGCACACTGCAGCTAATAACCCTTTCCTAACCCCTATTTAGTACCAAACATCCCCAATCTACACACACCTACAAACCAATCCATTTAATTACTCAGCACTCTCAGTCATCTTAGTGACCAGGCTCAAAGCTGGTAAGATTGCAGCCATTGTCAGGAGTGCTATACATAGTCTGATGCAATGCAGCTTGAAGCAAATGTCCTGTTTTCTAACAGCCACTGCTTTTGATGGGCTATTTCTACTCTGAAGCTTTGTACGCAGTTTGATTCAGCTAGCACAGGCAGGACATCCCAAATCAGAGCCAAATTAGAACATAAAACACTTACCAGGTACACCAGCTTTTGCAATAGCAGCTGCAGCATGGTCCTGAGTGGAGAAAATGTTGCAGCTTGACCATTGTACCTGGAAAACAACCCAAGTTTTGTTTGCTGAACAAAGTTCTGAGATATCAAGCATTCTCTTCCACACACAGGAATTAAAAAGAGAACAAAAGCATAAAGGCATACTAGTACAGATCCCGCTGTTCTCAGTAGCTCTGCCAAGTTAAGGTGAAAACTAATTACCTTGACTAGGCCAGGGAAAATACTCACATCACTTTAGAGATAATGCAACAGAGCTTTAGTTGTGCCACATACTTGGCTATCTCTTCACGAGAGCTTCTGCCAGACAGCCAAAGCATATCACACCTATACAGCACCCATATATTCAGCTACAGATCTTTAGAAAGTGCACAGTAGGGTGGGTTTAGAAAGTTTTGGTCAATAAAGTTCAGATTTTCACAACAGCCACACAGCAAGTGCCCACTGAGAGATAAGGACATGCAGCAATACACTTGCTGGCACTATCAATAGACCTTTTCCAAGATTATGCTCACTCAGCTCTCATTCTGGGCTCCAGTCACAGAAGCTATTCCAGCTGACCTAACCTTTTTTTCCCTCACAGATTTCTTAACCAGCTCAGGTACCCAGAAAAGCAACAGCATGTTGCTGAGTTGCATTGAAAAGTATCTGCATACCCACTGCAGCTCCCTACCAGGCAGAAATCACCACATGTCAGAGCTATACACAAGTTCTCACTTCTCCCTACAGGGCTGACAAGTATTTGCATGCTTATTTGTAACAGACCTTGAGGAGAGAGGGCAGTAAGGCACATTCCTTCAGCCTGCTTTCAGATACTCATCCCACTTGACCAAGAATTTACACTTCAAAGTAAGGGCTGCAGTAGTAAGCATCTCATTTGAGTCTACACAACCAACATTTGTCAGTGAACCCACATCTGGAAGCAGCAAAGGAAAATTGAATTCATGACCTTAAGCACTGCACCTCCTCATTTGGGTTTCTCTAAGCTTCTTCCATAACAGTACAGATGACATCACGAGGTGTCATGAAAGTCAAAGTACATAGAATACCTATACATTGTTCACAATGCAAGTACTAGATACGAGAAACAGGCCACTTCAGTTCTGCATCCTCAATCCTGTAACACCAGCCTGCGACAATGGTATAGACCCTAGAATAACTGGCACAAATGACGGGCTCACAGTCTAGTATTTACATCACTGATATGAGGATGTGCATTTTTATTACCATTTCAGGACTTACACTGAGGCATGGAGTACCTATTCCATTTTTGTTAGCCTATCCCAAAAAGGGATACAGAGACTGCTATGCTGCAATGAGCTACATTCTCATTAAGTAGAGTATGATCTCATCAGAACTTCACTCCTCACTTCCAGGTACCAAAGTTCTGGCAGAACAGATGAACCATGGATGAATCCAAATGCAAGTCAAAGTCTAAGCTAACATGCAGGCATCAGGACAGGGAGGGTGCTAACACAACAGCACACATCTTAAAGGCACAACCACAACTTATGCTGAGGAACCAAATCCTCTGCTGATACTTCACTGAAGGATTTGGATGAATCCCATACAACACTGATTCGGTGTAGTGCTCTGATTAAAGCAGCCTGGCAATGTTTAAGTGCTACTGCAGATGGAGCTTCCCCTTCTCACAGTGCCTTTTGATCAGCAAAACACTGCTCAACTCTTTTAACCAGTCCCAGGCAGGGATCTCATGGAGGGCACCTTTGTGCAGCCTGAGTTGAGGTAGCTAAACTTCAAGACGAAAGAATTTCAGATCATATCTGTAACTTAACATAACCCATCAAGTTCCAGTCATCTCCTTGCTCATCACTGAAGAAAGGGAAACCATGCTCAGAGGCCTGGCTCTCCTCATGCCCTGTACAGTGAACACTCAGCCATGATGTCTAAACTTCATTCAGCAAGCCAGGCAGAGAACACCATGCAGTAAGTGGTTTGTAATTATCACAGTCTTTAAAATGGACAGGAGTAACTGGTCCATAGTCACACAACAAATTCAAAAGCAGTGGAGTCCCCAGCCCTTGATCACTGAAACACACTGTTTGCCCATTGCTTTTCTGCACAGCTCAAGGGACAGCATAAGCTTCATTAGTTTTTGCTGACTTTACCAGGGCATGGTGCCGTTCTTAATACATGCTAATCTCTGCTGGAGGCTTCAGCCTTTACCAGCAACAACACTGCATGCCCAAACACAACAAAATTGTGTGGGAGCAGCTTTTGCTCAGGGTGCTGTAAACACAGCTGATGGAGCTGCTGGAGCCAGTGATCTAGTCCCAAACAGGCACTCATGAAGATTCCAGCTTGTCCAGAGAGAATACACATACCACATGGATGCAGCACAGGTGACAAGTATTTTGCTTGAGAAGACATAATTCATCCACCAGGAGACTGCAGCATGGTCTCCTCCAAAAAGTACAGACATTTCCCAGGATCCCTTAAGGTAGTTATATAAGCAGAAGCAGTGCCCCAGAGGCAGAGCATTACCTAACAGCATGATAAAGGAGAAACTCAGAGACACTTTACCTCAGCTCCCAGCTCTAAAAGGGTCTCTATGAGAACTGCTGTCTGCACAGTCATATGAAGGCAGCCAGCAATACGTGCACCTTTCAGTGGCTTGGATGCAGCATACATCTCCCGCATCTTCATCAGCCCTGGCATCTCATTCTCTGCAATCTCAATGGCCTTGCGACCCCAGTCTGCAAGGCTGATGTCAGCTGCAAGAGAAAGAGGACAGGTGTCACAGTTTAAATAACTGAGGCCTTGGCATCCTTTCACACACTTGTGGGTAGGTTTTGGCTGCAACAGCTGAACATCCAGCAACAGCTGGGACACAGAGCTGAGGGAAAAACCCTATTCAAGTTATTCTCTTGTTTTTCACTACAATACACAGGCTTTCAAACAAGTTTAGACCAAGCCTGACATTCACTCTGAATAAAGTGTGCTGCTCTGAGTATTAACCAGCCAAGATCTAGTGCAGACATCCTGAGATCCATTAGTTCAGTAAGCCCGAGGCTTAAACAATCCCCCTTACAGATATCACCCAAGGGTCTGCCACTTCCTATACAGATTTTCTTCCCCAGTTTGAAGACTTTTGGAAAAGCAGGGTGAGGGAGGGGAGCTGCCTGTATGGCAATAGCTTCCCCACATAAAAGCCCACATCTCGTGTTCCCTGCCAAGTACACCAGGAGCTCAGCTCAGTCCAGCTCCCATTCTTAAGAGCTAAGCTCCTGGGTTCCTACTCCCTTGGATCCATAAAGATTATTTTCAAGGCACTGTAACTACCTTAGTTACAAGTCTACTTCTGCCTTTGTAAAAAGGATCTATAGCAGAAAAGTTCAGCAAAAACTGAACAAGAGATTTTTGACAGGTTAACACATGGTAAAAAATACTGCACCTGCCATGGACATCCAACTACAGCCTTAAAAAGGCAAGAGTCAACCAGCTAACACCCAGATGCACCACTTTGCAGAGCCTGTCAGCATCAAGTGTCCCTCTTACTCTTGTTCATCCTTTCAGAAGAGATTTCAGAAGCTCACCATTTCACCTATAAACATGGTCAGGTACATTTCTCTCGCCTACCTAGTGAAAAGTGGCCGTTTAAAGCACTTGTAACACTAGCACGTTGGAGTCAGACTGCTGTGTCTAATACACTCAAGCTAATCACATTTTGCTCCAGAATCAAGCCCAGGGGCTACTAAAGCTTCACTTGACTGGTGCACAGCCTCTAGTAACAGGGGACTGAAAAAGGCCCAGCCAATGGAAGAGCCATGGAAATAGCTATAGCAAAGTCTGGGGAGGGAAGGGTATGTATCTCACCCCTATTAGGGTCTCAGTAGTTTTACAAGGGCTGCTGAAAAAAATACCCTGTAGTATTTTAGGTTCATAGCCTCCAAGGCAAGTTATTTACGAATCTGAGCCTTATAGACTCCTTGAACTTAGCCGTCAAAGAACATACAACTCTTCAAAAAGATTAGGGAGAGCTTCAGGTCAACAAAAACATCTTCCCCAATCTTCTCGGTAAATACGTGATCCAGGTCCGAGGTTTAAAGATGCTTTCACACTGGGAGCGAAAGCGTGGCCCCAGCGAAGGGCTGTCGGTCGCGCAGCAGGAGACAAGCGAAGGACCGAGCCGTGGGCTTCGGGGCAGGAGAGCAGCCAAAGCCGCGGGTGGAAACCCCGCTGGTGCCACACAAAGCAAACAGCATCTTCCAGAGCCGGTGCAGCCCCCGCAGCGGCCCGTTCCCTTCCCGCGGGCGCGCCGGCGACACGGGGCAAAGGCAGCGCTGCCGCACGCGGCGTTCCCGGGCCGGGATGCGGTGCTCGCCCCGCGCCCGGCACGGCGGGCAGCCGCCCCTCGCCCCCGCGTGCAGCCA
>WBNH01012823.1:53989-77017 GCA_013401255.1 Urocolius indicus
CGCCGCCTCCCCCCCGACCCGCCCGGCCCCGCTCTCCTCGCCAGCGCCGCGGTGCGCTCCGGAGCCCCGCTCAGCCCCTGACACCAGAGGGAGCCCCAGAGCCGCGGTAGGACAGACTCGGGTGCGCACTGGTCCCGAGCACCACAGGACCGGAGCGGGTCAGGGCAGCGCCGCGACAAGCCCTGGTCCGCATGCGAGGTCTGGCCGCGTGGGCTACGGTGAGCACTGACCAGGCAGCCCACCCCACCTCACTGTCCTGGGAGGTTTCCCAAGCGACGCCACGCGTTCCCTAGTGTAAGCAGTTAGTGTGCTGTCGCGTCGGAGGGAAGACACGGGCACTCAATATGAGTGATCAGCGAGCTTCGTCTATTAATCGCGCTTACCTAATATTTATACCATAGTTAATCAGCTCATACGTAGTGCAAAAGCTGAGCTCCTAATTGGTGCATGTACAAAAGATCAGTCCCTCCCGCTTTTCCCATGCCTTTGTCACTACAAGCATCCTGTTATGGTATAATTGCAACACTCAAAGATAGTGTGTCCTTGCCATCCCAGCAGCTACACCAGCTGTGTGCGATGCTTAGCACACTCCTCCTCGGTCAGCTGCAAAACATCTAGGTGCTTTTTCTCATGCAACCATTCTCCCACAGTGTGTGATGTACAGGCCCTCGGCTGCCGCTGGACCGAGGGTACAGCTTGGCCGGTCAGGCCTGTGAGGCAGCGCACTGGTGGGATGCCACACAGACAGAGTTGTGGGGTGGTGCCTGAGGCACCTTATCTTCTTGGACTTTGGACTTGGCTGTAGCCTGTGCCTCTTTCCAGCTTAACAGCCGGTTTGCCAGGTGCAGGCCAGAACAGCTCAGTCAGACCGGCAGGCCCCAGCCCCCAGCCACAGCCAATGCCTGATGCACACGCAGGAGGTAGAGCCCTGCTTCAGCCTTGGCAGGGAGTGACGCACACGTTCACTCCTACCATCTGAAATATGCTTTTCATAAGCCTTGGTCAGAAACTGGGGTGAATTTTGCAACCAGGGTGTTATAATCCTTTTATCTGTGAAATTTTAAAAGTAAGGGTTTCTTCATCCTTACCCAGAAATTCTCACTTTGCAAAGTTTGAAGTAATTCTCAGTGCAAAGTTCACCTCAAGACCCCAACTCACAGTAAATAAAGTTCAGTATTTGTAACCTGAGTAGCTGCTGATCTTCAGTGACTGGTCCTGCAGAGAACAGCCTATAAAGAAAAATAGAAGTCTCAGCAGGAAACCTGTAGCCATACAGCAATGCCCGTACAAGTGGTAACATTTGCATTTGATATTTGGAATGCTACAGGCACACTGCTACACCTGATACCATACTAGGGAGCTCTGTAAATCAAAAGGTGCTCAAAGGAGTAGCATGTCTGTTCCCCTAAAACAGAATTATCTATCTCAGTCATGCTTTCATTGGTTTACATCACCAACAACCTTTTTGCCCTGGCTCGCAGCAGCAGGACAGGAGTTTGGGCTCTGGCACACATCCAAAACACCACGTTTTTGTCACTAGCAGTGATGCAGTTTCAGCATGCTCCTGCACTCCTGAATGCCGAGGCAGAGAGGGGACTTCCCAACAGCTCTGTGTTACACAGTGTGACCTAACGGCAACAAAATGCTCCAAATGTGCCTTGTGTGAGCTGTTAACCCATAGCTTCCCTAGCAAACCCATCACCAGTTTGTCAGTTGTAGTCAACGTCTTTATGCACTAACCTCCAGCAATCTCTACACATAAAATATTATTCCTAAATTAATGAGCAAGGACAGAACAAAGACATCATTTCATATAACTCCCACTAATTTCAGCTCAAGGCATACTTCCCTGTGAAAGCTGACAAGGACCAGCACCTGACTATAGCTAAACCATCGAGTGGATGATGGGAGCTGACTATATTAAATGAGGACAGATGAGCTCCACCTAGCGTGAAGGTGCTCCAATGGTCCTTAAAATAGTCTCATTTCTTTGTAAGTGCATGAGAAGTGCTTGAAGACAAGTCATGCTAGTGGCACGATTCGCCGTGACCTTCTGGTTAAGGAGATTAATACCTCATAGCATCATATTGTACTATGCCTTAACATGTAAGTAGTCAGTGCCTTGACTACTCATACACCCTGACCTTTTCTTTACTGCTGTCAGTGGTAAATTTGGGACACCAGATGACACAAGATAGGCACAAAATGGAGGGAATAGGATGTAATGAAGAGGAAGGAACAGGTAAAAGAACAAAAAGAGTACAAAACCCCACTACCTAACAGATTACATGAAAAAATAACAGGATGTTATTCATGTTATACATCCTGTGACTATTTCATTTACAGTAGTAGTTCAGGGAGGGAAGTTCTGAGGTGTAAACCGTAAGAAACAAACAAGGGTGGCTTTTTTTTGTGAAAGACTCAGGTCAGACTCTGCAGTGAAGCACTTTTATTAAGTGTTCTTGCAAGAGCAGGTGTCCTAGCTGCTAGGCACACCTGATAGAGACAAAGTTTGGCCTTTTATTCCCTGTGCCCATCTGCCAAGTTGCTCATTGGTTTCCCCATCGGTTGGGTACTCCAAGGTGTACGACTCACCTGGGACAACTCCAATTCCTGTGAACTTTTTTAGATCTCAGACCCTACCCTTGGATTTATTAGTTCCTTCTTGTGATAAGATTTTTAACTGTACATGTTGATCATGGGCACATTGATTGATTTCCACTATTAGTAATGCTAAGGCCCCCTTTTATCCTAATCCCTGTCACACCTGCTTTATACTGCAAAACCAGCTATATTTCACACAAACAACCTATATATTACAAAAATAGTTACATCCTTCAGACACAGCTGTATCTCAGATATAATCATATGCTGGCAGCCATATCCTGCCCCACAAACACAGCTACACTCTACAGACACAACCATCATATACTGGCATCTATACCCTGCCCCACAGCTGCATAGACACAACTTCATCCCACAAACACAACCCTATTTCACAGATGCCCCCATATCCTGGCAGCTACATCCTGCCCCACAAATACAGCTACATTCTGCAAAAACAACATTGACATCCTCCACAAAATTTAAATATGTCACAGTAACTGAAAAGCTGTGAAACTCAGGAAAAAAAAAAAAACCCACATTTTTAAAAGAAGAAGAATATGATAGTTCTTCAAAAACATATTTTAAAAAGACTGAGATTACTGCAGAGGGGTGTGGAGGCTCCTTCCTTGGAGGTCTTCAAACCCCGCCTGGACATGTTCCTATGCAACCTGATCTAGGTGAACCCGCTTCTGCAGGAGATTGGACTAGATGATCTCTAAAGGTCCTTTCCAACCCTACCATTCTATGATTCTATGGCTAGGAAGCACTATAGATTTCAACACTAAGAAAAGCTTCTGTATAATAGAGATGACACTTTACACAGGTACACCATACAAAACCAGTTAGTTGCTTGACTGGAGAAGTTTATATATTGTGTACATTATATGAATGCCCATGATTTGCTCAACAGGGTTCTCAGCTAGCAGTGTGCTGAATCTGTGCCAAGTATGAATTAGAAATGTACAGAAGTGAGGCTGTTGTTCACAGGGTTTCATTTGTCATAGCAGGTAGAAGATCAGTATCAAAAAGTGACAAGAATCATCTGACAAAAGATGCAGTGCTGTTGGTACACGTAAAACTGGGTTCTGTTTCTCCTATGCCACATCATCTCCTTGTGGTCCTCGCTCAGACCCTTAGGACAGGCTTTGTATGAGTGATCATTAATTGCATGCTCATTTTCTAGATGCCTGTGACAAACCTCCTCTGCTCTTTCCTATTCTTTGACCATTGTTCTGCCAGGCTGCATGGACTGAAGTCCAGAGTACATCACTGACCCTAGAAAATGCAGCACAATGCCAAATACTCTAACAAAACAAATCCTGCATGTCTCAAAGTGGTAACCACAGACAATGAGAACATTTGATGTTATATTCTGTACCTCACTTTGCCCTTAGCTGTAAACTGTGGACAATGATTTCACTTTCCCACAAACTTCCATACTCTTTGCAAAAATGTGTTGATTTCTGCTTGTGAACCACTGCAGTATTGTAGTCTCAGTGTTCAGGAGCACCCTGAATGAGGAAACCAGTGTTGTTTTACCCTGAGTAAGGTTTGATGAGGGGTAAAGAAGAATCGCCATACTGAATGATGCAGATGAAAGAGATGTTGCAACTACTGTTCCAGCTAGCAGGAGGCATTCTGTGCAGTGTTCAGTGTTTGATGATCCAGTTAGATTGTATCATGGTAGATGTCACAGGGTGGCTAAAGAGGATTGTAACAGTGATGCAGTCACATCATCTTCTAAGTGCAGTGCTTTGCTTTCTAGCCTGACAGCTTGTGAGGGGCCCAGCCAGCAGCTGAAGGTTGCAGCAGCCTTCTTACAGACACACTAGATGACTCACACTGCTAATTTAACTTAGCAGGGGTCCCATGTGGAGTAGAGTCTTTGTTGTTCATGCCTTAAATTGCCTTTTAATCTAGTAGTGTAGACATACAATTCCAGTATTCACAAATGTGATACAGCTCATGCTGCAAGTAAACTCTCCCTACCTGCCTCAAGCATGAACTGAGACATGTATAGCCTCGTATGTTAGCATAAAGTCCTTCACAACATGATTTCCTGACATTGTCTTATGCAGCAGTACAGAATAGCACCATTGGGTGTCTAGTTCAGTTAATACGATCTCAATCCACAGCAACATTTATATTACTGTAGCAACCATTTGCATTCCTGATGACAACACCATTTGATCCAGACATTAAATTCAACAAATTCCAGATGCACTGCAGCTTTCTCCTTTCCTCTCCTCAGTAAAAGATGCTGCACTTATCAGGTCGTAATTTGGTGTCTATGGCACCATTCACTTCCCTTGTAAATGCACAACACAGAACAGAAAGAGCCTTTTGACTTCCCTGTGAAGGAAGACTAGCAATACTGAAATGAGAGTCTAGTGTAATCAAGCTGCTGCTTTTTGGGAGGAGTACATTTGGTCCAGAGGTTAAGAGGAAGCCATGTTTCTGTTGCAAGAACACTATAAATTATTTACCTGTGAACGTGCTGTCTGTACATTCAGTGCAGGTATGAACTGAAGCAAGAGCTAGAAGATAATAAATGAACTGGCGTGAAGGAAAGTTTGGACTAATTTTACCTCTTGTCTCTTATTTTCCTTATGCTCCCAACAAGTGAAGAAACACCAGGTTTGCTTCTTAGAGGAACCCTGGGGCCAGCCTGTTACTTAAGAGGCTGGTTCAGTCCGTGCAAGCCTGAGGCTCTAGGTTGCTGGTAAGTCGGTACGACATCCTCTTCTCCTCCCTCTTGCAGCTGTAGCAAGCATGAGAATAACATTGAACTAAGGACCAAGCCCTGAGCCTTGTAGAGCAAGTTTAACCAAAGAAATTCTACCTTAATCCAGTCTGGGAAATTATGAGCACTGCACCTGGTATGTTAATGGCATGCAATGGGACTGGTACAGCAACCTTCCTGCCCCTTGCTGTTACTCACCTTAAGTCTGCAATTCAGCTGCCCAATTACTTAGTGCAAGGCTGGAAAAAACAGAGTGAATGAGCAAGATTACTCCTTAGCAAGAGATATTCAAAGCCTGAGGTTTGGTTCAGAGTTCTTGTTCAGAGGTATAACAATACAGCTCAGAGGATTTAGACAGACTTAGTGAAACTCACAACTTGACCTTGTACTCAAGAGGATTGATGGCTTGGATGGTTGTGTTCTTATTAGTGGAGGGCATTGGGATATCCCATGAAGGAAGACTACATAAGGTAAAGAAGATACAGACCCCTGAAGCCAATAAAGGCTTTTAAAGAATTAACAATGGAAACCGGTTGATTAACTTTGGATGAAGCCCCAGGTATTGAAATGGAACCTTCTACCTTTGTATTAGTTTTGACATTACATAGCTTTTCTCAGCATCTTTTCTGCTCTGAAATGCAAGCTGATTTATTCCAAAGCAATTTGCAAGGAGATAAACCACTCAGGCGATGACTCAGCCTTTTTGATGTATGTAATTTACAACTCTAAATGAAGGAAGTTATCAAGGTGAGACAGGAATAAACCTGGATCTAAACAAAATAAAGGCACCCTCTCTATCAGCATCTTCATTTCAAAAACCTTTTCAAAAAGGCTGGCAGAAGCAGGCTTCCAGCTCACAATGACACTGAGCAAATATGTGTGTTTGCAATTTTAAAGTCTTAGATGCAGCACACAGAGAGCAAAGCTGTAACTGGGACTCAAGTGGTGCCTATGAGTATCCTGCATACCTGCCACACTGTCTCACTGTGGGCCCAGCTGACCTGAAGGCTGCTTGCAAGGTCTTTGTGCAGACAAGAGCTGGACAGAACCATCAGTTTAAAAATGTGTTGTTTGTTTCACCTCTCCTGCACCAGCATGTCATGTCTTTTCCTGAAAACTCCTCAGCAGATTTACATATCCTATTCTTCAGTCCCAGGGGAAAATGATATTCAGTCTTTTGTGCAGAGAAGAGAACAATAATTTTCCCACTATCTTATCCTTCAAGACATGTACATATCTTGGTTGTGTCATTTCCGTTCTCAAGACACCTAATCATTCCCTTCCAGTTCTCTGATTATGCACTGTAGAGCAATTGAGTAATAAATTACTTAATTAAATAGCCATGTCTTTATTTTTCCCTTTAATTAGATTACTTAGAAATAGTAGCTTCTCACTGACCCGAGGGTTTCGATCATCCCTTCTCCAGATAACAGGAAGTAATTTATCTCTTATGTCTGATACTTTTCTAAATCCCAAGTCAAATTAATAATTTCTGATTTTAAAGTCAATTAGAAATCAATACACTCTGACACTGCACTATTATCTTCATAAGTGAAATTATGAATTAAGACTCAGATAACAAAGCAGAACAATAAAAATTCTCTTTTTAGGAATGACAGTTTCAAGATAAGCAATCTGGTTTTAAAATATAAGCACTTGCTGTATTAATTACCTATTTAACAAAAAGCTCAAGAAGACTTATAAATAAGAATAATTTTTCTTAATAAAGAGCTTTGAAATCCAGTAATGATGTGAAAAAAATGATGTGAAAACAAAACGTTCCTGCATTTATAAAGCATCATCTTTCCAAAGCCTTAAGTCAGATAGAAATGTTAAGCCAGTGTTAAAGATTTAAAATAGTTTAGGATGCTGATGACATCTGGTGACTATTTAACAGTCATTTTGCGATATTTGCTTGAGGCTGTGTCTAAAGTGGTTGAGCATTCACACTATCAAAATTGCTTCCACAGAGAGATGGTCACTGTGGTCTCTTCAGAACCAATACTAGCTTTATGTTGTCAACTTACATAGTGTTAGCAGAGTGTGGTCCTACATAAAGGAGGGCAAAAACCTCAGGAAACTCAATAAAGACAAATGCAGGTAGTCAAAGAGAGTTCTGTATCTGGGAGGGAGTAACCCCAATCCACCAGATCATGGGATTGACTGCCTAGAGAGCAATATAGTGGAAGAGGTGCTGGGGTCCTGGTAAACAAGTTTAGCAGGAGTCCACCAGGTGCCCCAGTGACAAAGAAAGGCAACTGCATCCAGGGCTGTGTCATTAAGAGTGCAGCCAGCCCAGTGAGACAAGGGAACCTTGCCCTTTACATTCCAGTGGTGAGAACCCATCTGCTAGTGCTGGGTCTGGTTTGAGTTCCCTGGTATAAGACAGGCACTGATGTACCAGAGTCCAGGGGGAGCCACCAAGATGATTAGGGATGGAGCACAGGACATACAAGGAGATGCAGAGAGAGCTGGTTCTGTTCAGTCTGAAGAGGAAAAGGTAAAGGAGGAACCTTGTCTAAAGTCTACTACTGCTTGATAGGAAAGTGTAAAGAAGATGGAGCGATACTCTCTGAAGACCTGTACAGAGACTGGATGAAGCATAAAAAGCAGAAGTGCCTAAAAGTAAAATAGCAATTAGACGTGAGGAAACAAAAATCCCTACATGGGTCATCAAGCACTCAACAAATTGTCCTAGTTTTGTCTGGGACAGAGTTAATTTTCTCCCTAGTAGCTGCTACAGTGTTGTGACTTGAATTTAATATGAGAACAATGTTGATAATACACTGATGGTGTTAGTTGTTGCTAAGCAGTGTTTATACTAAGTCAAAGATTTTTTGGCTTCTCATGTCCTGCCAGCTGGACAGAAGGCTGGAGGGGCAAAAGAAGTTGGGAGAGAACACAGCCAGGACAGCTTACCTAAAGTGGTCAAAGGATATTCCATACCATATGACATCGTGCCTGGGGGCAAGATGGCTGGGAGGGGCCAATCACTGATCAGGGAATGACGAGCGTCAGTCAGCAGGAGGTGAGTGATTGCACTGTGCATCATTTGTCTTTCCTGGAGTTTATTTCACTCACTTGTTATTTTTCTTTTCATTCCCTGTTACCAGAAATGGCTTCACACAAACCCATCACAACAATTTTCCTAAAAAGCTTTTGTACAACACCATCCTCCACAGCTGTAAGCAAACTTTCCTAATCTATTGGGGTTCTTAATAGACAAAAGAAAGTTATGACAGGGAATAGCAAGGAAATTCCACCCTGTCTGACTACTTGTAGTTGTAGAAAGCAGAGGGAAAAAGAAAATAAACAAGAAGTCTCCTCCTTTCCCTAAATAAGCAAACAAAGGAAAGGTAAAATTTGTGATATATAACTCTTCTGCCACTCAATTATACTAATCTGTGCTTGCCATGTTCTTCTGCTGTTAATTCCTAATTAGTTGTTGCAGTTCACTGATAGGCTATGATTTTTAACAGGGAAAATGATATCTGAAAGAATGTGAATGTGGATTACTCCACTTTCATCTTGTCTTGGCAAGCATAAGCTAATCAGTAGTCTATGCACCTGGAATGCATTCTTTTACTCATGAATTTTACAGAGCAGATAGCACCAGTGGAACTTGACTTGAGGCATCAGAAGCTGAAAAATAAAGAGATTATGGTTGCTGGAGTTGAAAAACAATCACTTTTTTTAAAATGCCAGTCGCAAAAGGAGGGAAAAAACGATAACACTGAGGACAACTTATGTGGTGTTCTTGAAAAGAAGAGACTGAATGTTATTACTTTATATCTGCTTTAGCAACCTTTACCTTGGAAACCTAAAAAGCAGTAAGACAAAACCAGAGGCTTCAAATGTCCATGCTGCCCACATCTGTTGAATTTCATAGGAGTCACACATAAAAGTGCACTTGGGTTAGCAATCAGCTTCTTCCTGCAAACACTAAACTTCCACTAAAGTGAAAATTAATCCAGGCAGCAGGGGTAAAAGGTCATAGTACACCTAGCTGCAAAGTTCCTGCTGCTTTGGGAATCAAACCACAGGCAATCTGCAAAAACAAGCCCAATGGTTATGTACCATCTGGGAGACAAAAGAAATACACTATAAAGGAAATGTGGCTCTGCAGCTATGGAAGTCCAGCTGAAGTCAGCCTGTGCTTAACTGTCCTGCTAGGAGAAGAATCTGTACTCTGAAGCAATGGACAGGAGATGACTGTTTATGTATGTGATGCATGAGAAAGAAGTTTCTGTTAAGTAAGACTTGCAGACTTAATTTTTATTGTTGTTAATGTGAATGGGCCATTTAAATATGGAAGTCTAAATGTATGTATTTGTGGTCAAATATCTGTGAAGGAACATCATTCATTCAATTTGTTTGGTTCTTATATTGGTCTGTAACCTTGGCTTCAAACCTGCTTCCCAGGGATGTGCACCTTTCAGACAGTCACCCACTTCTGACTTCTCAGTACTCACAGGCTCTGAGTGAGCAGCATATATTATTCTGTGCCAGAATTAAAGTGATTCCCGTGCTTGAAGTTTTGTGCATATATACCTTGCTGAACCGTAACTGCAGATGGCTAATTAGCATTGAAACATGTTTGTTATTCTGTTAGGGGAAAACAGTCCGAGTTGCTTTCTTGCTTAGGCTTCATCAACAGAAATGCTTACTTAATTGCAGCTGTGAGATCATTCATATTGGAGTTTATGTGTGAAGTAGGGAAGATGAGATGGATTTTCAAATCCCTGCCAGTTGTAAGAAAATGCTAAACTTTGCACTTGTAAAGTAGATAATTTTCCTGAAAAAATTACGGAGATATTCTCCTACTCCTTGAAAATTAAGGAGTCTTTTCTCTGATTTCAGTGCATGAATACCAAACACTCTCCTTCTTCATTTTCAAAGGAGGTGGTGTATTCATTTAACACAATAGTGTATTTTGGTTAGAAAAAAATACATTCAAAACAAGAAGAGGTTTATGTAAAGGTTAAGTAATATCAACAACTTGAGTATCAGCAGTGGACACATTAAAACCGTGTGTCACATTAAAACTGTGTGTCACACGGTCCGCACCAGTGATGTCCCAGTTGTTTGACTGGCAGAAACTCGCATTACCCAGCATGTCCCTTCAGTGCTGTCAGAAATCCCCAGTGATTAGTGTTGCTGTGATAACCCATCGCCGTGGATGGCTGTAGGTTTGTTTGTTGGGCTATTCTTGCAGCTTCAGAGAATTAGCCTAACCTGCAGGGCTGCTTTGACGATCAGTGATTTTTAGCGTATATACACACGTACACAAACACACACATCTAAATGAGTGTATATACACACAATTCTTTCCAAGGACCCGGCCCAGACCGTTTGTGTGGGAGCTGAGCGGCTGCCCAGCCCCAGGCGCGCTCCCGAGCCCTCCCGGCTCCCTGCCCAGCCCCGGAAGTGCCGCCCCGCCGCGCGCGGAGCATGCCGGGACGTGTAGGCAGCGCGCGGCCGCCGGGAGACTCGGCGCGTGCGCAGGTCCCGCCCGACTTTGTAAAGTCGCTGCCTCAGGTTGGGCTGGGAGCGGCTGCCATCTTGGCCGAGGGACGGAGGAGCTGCTGCGCCGCTGTGCCCGGTGAGGGGGACGGCAGCCCGCGCTTCGGGCAAGGCGGAAAGGCGGATGCGGGCGGCGGTAGCGGTGGGACGGGACGGGACGGGACGGGACGGGACGCTGCGGGGCGGCACGGCACGGCACGGCACGGCACGGCACGGCGGCCCCGCCGCTCCCCTTGGCTCCGGGTGGCCGTGGCGCGGGGGGGAGGCAGAGGCGCGCGGAGGACCCCGGCGGGCGCGGGCCCGCCTGCCTGAGGGGCTTCCAGCCCCGGCGAGGCCCCGCCGAGGAAGGCGCTCCCCGCCGCGCTGCCTCCCCGCGCCCTGGCGAGGGGCAGCTCTTGGGCTCGGGGGCCAGGCTGGCACCGTAGTGCCGTTCCTTCCCTGGGCTCTGAGGCTGCCGTCCCGGGACCCCCTGCCCGGCCCCGCCGCCCCTGCCCCGGTGCTGCCGGCCGGCGCTGCGGAGCCGCTTCCGCGCTGCAGCTGGTAGGGCACCTGCTCGGACCTCGGGCAGGGGTGCCCGTTTCACCAAGCTCGGCGTTACTTGCTCTGTTTGTCCCCGGCGGTATTCCTTCTCCTCCCTGGTCGGACCCTGCCAGCCTCTCTGGTTTCCTTGTCGCTGAGATCAGCTTCTAAACCTTCGTCCTCGTAGGGCCTTAGGGACTCCCTCCCGTCAGAGGCTTTGCTTTTTCTGGCAGCCGTGCCGTAGCACAGTTCTCTTTCAGGTCTTTGCCTTTAGTCCCCTCTAAGGAGCGTGTCCCCTCTGTCTAGGGATCCGATTCCCGATGAGGCTACTGCTGCTGCAGCGCTTGACGAGGGTTCACTGCCTTTGTCTTGTCAGGGTACAGCCATGCCTTGAAGTAATGTTTCCCAGCGATAATGCATGACTGTAGCAGAAGGTTTATACTGAACTGTGTTCCCTGTTGTAAACACAGCAGAATGGCAGCACTGGTGCCACAGCTTTATTTTGGTAACATGGACAAGTTCTAGCTGTTAACTCTCCTGCTTCCGAGTGGGATGTCTTGACTTTGTGAGGCAATAGTATCCAGATGAAAGCAGAAAAGAGTGTTTGAGGATACTTTTATCTAATTTGCTACTGTATCAAAGAATTCAGGTTGTGTTTTTTTAATGTGAAATGACAAACGAACTTCAGATCTGTGTGTGGTGCAGAGAGGAAGGTGGGTGTAACATTTGGGATACTCATTGTCATTTGTGACGTATCCTGTACCCTTGAAGCTTCAGAAAGTATTCCCAGCAAAACTTGCCTTTATAAAGAAATCAGAAGCTGGAGTACTTTAGACCATTCTCCTTACAGTACGTTATTGGTTATTTTAGTGAGTTTCTTGTTTTCTTTGGTGTCTGCTACCCTGACACTCATCCTTTTCAAAGAGAAATGGAGAGAAATCCAAACTGATGTTTGTATGAAGACAATTGGTGTTAAGAGAATGACAGTAGATCCAGACATTGCTTGTATTTACCTGAAAAAAGGCATAAGTGTTTGGGAATGAAACATGAACTCTATGCTGTCTTAGGTTCTGAGAATGCTTAAAAAAAATCTGGTTTGAAAAACAAATTTACATTCTTTTCTGTCTTACAATAAAAGGCCAAAGCAGTTCTAATTTAATTGCTGTTACATTGTTTTTTTAACAGCCATTTAAATCTGAACTAGATCTAGTGTGCATTCCTAGTTGTGGTTGGGCTGACAGTTTTAATCACTATACTACGTGCATTCACCTCCAGATGATCATTGAAATGATACATAGCATTCTAATCCAAAGTGAATTTTCTTGTTTTTAAAACAAAGAACTGATCCAGTACACGTGGGAGATGATGCTGTGATGGAAAATAACTGAGACTTCTGACTGATAACTTTGAAAGCTTCTTACAGATTAAACAGTTATTTTGGGTCTTAAGAGAGATTGAGAGAAGATTATTTAGATGAATTTATTAGTTAATCTGCATCACCTTATTTTTTTCCATCAATTTTCTCTCATTTCATAAAGTTCTATTTCTTTGTTGGTGAAACAGACCTGAAATACGAAGCTGTCTTGTTTTTCTGTTTCTAAGTTTCAGAATGGTGTGGGAAAGTTAAGGGCAGAATAAGGAAGACAGGTAGTAAAGTAACATGGTGTTTCTCTTGTAAAACTTAATTCTTTCTGAGAAAAAGTTTGCCTTAGGACTGCTTGAAAAATACCTTTAATGAGAGATTTACAAAATAAATGAATCTTCTGTTTTACAGCATATGCAGTACATAAATCACATCTCAACAGTGTTACCAGTTAGTGTCAGTCCATGATAACATATAAACAGAAGTATTTTGTAAATTTAAGCTGCTTAAACCAAGTTGTAAACAGATTCAACTGTAGTGAAGTGCTTTTCATGTTATAGCAAAACCATTTTGATTTCTGCTTAAAAGCAAAGAGTGTGGGGTTGGAGCAGAAGGAAAACCCTTTGCAAATGGTAACGGTGGCCCTTCTGGGAGTGCTGTCAGTAATGCTGTTTATTTTTAAGCCCTTGTGTTTGGCTATTCAGTTATGTTCATTAAATCTTCTAATTTTTGTCAGTCTGCTGTCCTTATGTCTAATTGAAGGTAGTTCCTTCCTTTGTGCCCTTACACCCAAGGGGAGCGGATACGTATGCATAACCTAGAGGAGAATATTTGCCTTAGTTGCTTGCTGTAACTGTACTTTGTCCAACTATAGAAGCACTTGGAAGCATGTGCTTGCCTCAGAAGAGGAAGTAGACAAGTCATGATTCTAGTCTGGCTTGAGAGTATTCTGGTTTTTTAGATATTTACTTTTTACTGTCTCGTAAATTGAATCTTTTTAAAGGTTTTAGGCAGCCCTTTGTGAGCTTGGTTTGATTGTTACCTGTATTATTTCTGTGGTCACATTTTGAAAAGGGAAAAGTATTTTTTCCTATATCTTTCTCATTTGAAGAATACAATAAGGACTTGAGCATTTTCTGACAGTTGTTGGTATTAAGATTTTACTTATTGTAGTACAGAATTGCTGCAGTTGAAGGATCTTTTTCGTCATAAAAATTGTGAATTACACTTAATAGAAAGTATTATAGTAAACTGGGAAAGAGCATTTTAAAGAAACTGAGGCCCTGTTTCATATGACCAGCCCTTAAGTTATGCCTGGAATTTCTACTTCTACTATACTGGGGCATGGAACAAACTTCCTGGTAAAACATCAAGGGCAGATTTTGTTTTCTCCTCTGAGGAAACATGATACTAGATCTTGTTACGCTGGTTATTCAAATTGTTTTTTAAAACTTGGCAGTATGTGAATATGCTGTTCTCTTTTTACAAAGTTTTATTACAGACCTCTCATTCAGAAACTGATAATGCCTGCCTGCCTTCCACCCACCTGCCTGAGGTATTCTAAACTGTGTTGGTAGGAGATGCCCATAGTTTCAGTCATGAACAGAGTAGAGCAACTTACACATTTGCATTTAGATCATTGATTTTGAAGTTCAGAGATTAGAAACAAATGATATTGTTGTTGAGGAAGAAAAGGCTGCATTGGCTGCAAGTGGATCGTTTTACTGTGTGGAACCTGTTTCTCATCAAAAAGTCAAAGTTAAGTGACTTATGTTTTACCTGAAATGTGCAGATCTTGGGTTTCGGATTGAGTAGGTCATGATATGGAAGGTGAAACTTTCAAGAGAAGTCTGTCAATATCAGACTTTCTAAAATCTTTCTACTCTGTTTTCTGTTCTTTGTAGGTCTAGCTTTTTGGCAAGGCTGGCCTTTAGACATACTTTTTCTCACTTAGTACTCACTGTACACCATCTAATCTTTTTAAAGTTTAGTACTAAGAAAAAGAAAGATCAGTGAGGTTTTAAAGTGGTCTTAAATAGAAAAAGACACAGTAAAGACAAGAGTATAATCTAGTTCTGATTTATTCATTAATTCATCAAATAGATAACCATTTGCAGTGAAACATCAATCAAAAATATAACATTTGTGACTAGGAGCATGTTCATTCACTTCAAAATAAAATGATCTCTTTGATTCTCTGTTTCACATGATTCTGCTGGAACTTGTGCCTGTGCAAGTCATTCTTCAGTGAATACTGCCCTTTTTAGTTTTGCCTCATCCAGCACAGTGATAATGAAGACAAGATGCTGAGCAAGTTGGAGAGTATGTACAGAGACATAAAAGAGTCGGTTGTGTTAATTTTTAACATGCTTTTGGTCAGTGTCCATCCCTAGTGCCTGCTGCTATCACCAGTGCTATCTCTTTTAATTATGTATCAATAATCATTACTCTTGCTTGACAGTTGGAGTGCTCAGATATCCAAATTCTGATGTCTTCATGGCTTGTTTCATAAACTTGGGATTAAGATTGTTGCTCTTAATACTGCATTAGTACTTTTCTGACACGTTAATATTTACTCTGCTAGTGCCATGAGCTGCTCTTCTCTTGACTTGCTTGCAGAATAGCTAGTTGGAGTGAGTTTGTTCTTTAGAAGGATTCCTCTAACTTTAAAGTTGGGGTTTTTTTTTGTTTTTACTTTAGCTGGTCAGACCCTGAATTAATTGACCTTTGTGTATGTGTGTATTTCCTACTGCTGTAAATATATCAGAGACTAGATAAAAAATGTTACTGATAAATACATAAAAATGTTAATGAGACAACAATGTGTCTAATGACACATAGATAATGAGTAGACAATGTAGTCTAATTTTTAACTAGGCTTGCTAGTATCAGTGAAAGTGATGAGCTATGTATTTTCACTAGATTTTACCTGAAGTTGAACACCCTTTCCTGTTTACTCCAGTTAAGGCCTCCTGTGGCAATTCTGCATGTGAAGAGCACTGCACTCTATAAATGAAATGAGAAAAGAGAAAATACAGGAGCTTGGAAGATAAAAAAATAATAATGTGACACTAACTTGGTTTTATATAAGGATGGCAAGGCTGCTTCTGGTCTTAAATGTGTGTGATTCGTCCAGTGCATGTGTTGTCATAGAAGATGCCTTCTTCTAAATATCATCCTATTCAGGCTGTTGGAAGGGAATAGTGTGTATAATGGTATTGGGAATAGAATGGAAATCCTGCAGGTTTAACTTAATGTCAATTAAGTTTCCATAGCTTTCCAAACCAAATAGCTGTCACCTGTGTGATCAGGGCTTTTTTACATTGTGTTATTTAGTAAAAACTGGCCATGTGTACAGCTTCTAATTTCATTTAGAGGTGTTCATCACCTGAAGACACAGAGGAAAACTTGTCATCAATGTGCAGTAATTCTGCAGATAATTGGCATGCTCCATTTTGTGCTTCTTGAGTTTACCAGTGAGACATTAGAATATCTTTTTTTTTGTCTTTTGCAAACAAAACCTGCTGTATATTAGAATGATCAGTTTCCAGAGCAGCGCTACCTTTGTTAAACATTTGCCTGAACCAAATCTAGTTCAGGTCAATGAATAGGTAATCACAAAGCAATGGTGTTCTTATTGTTCTTCTTTTTGTGCACACATTGAATCAGTGTAATTAATCCCTGTTCTGAAATCTAATTTGGGCAAGTGGATTTGCTCCATGTGGAAACCTGTTGGCATTGCTGGTAGTTTATTTAGTTATTCTCAATGGTTTGAAGATTTTAAATGACGTGGCATGTCATGATTCTTTCCTTTTCCCTTCCCCTCCTGACCAGGCTTTCACAACCACAAGGTTTAGCGACAATGTGAGCTATTAAAGCAAAATACATTTAAGAAAAGCTTTGCTTTCATCTGGGATGTGAATGTCTGAACAAAATAGTGCTTACAGTTAAGCACTGGGGTGAAAATGCTTTCAAACCAATGTGTGTTCACTTCAGAGCTGTGAACTGTAATGTTGGAGTGTAGAAGATACCAAGGAAATGAAATTCAGACCAAAGGGTGGGTGATGTGGGAGTGAGAAGGGAGAGACTTTCTAGACAGTAATGATAGGGATAGTATCTATTATGAGAGAAAGCCTGTGCCACAGCTGGGATTTCTTTGTATTTTTTGGAATCTTACCTCCTATTTTTAAGATAGTAAACACCATATTTTGATTTTCTGTGTTCATGACTTAAAATCAAATGTGGTAAGGTTCTTATGCGTTGCAAACTAAATGAAAAAGCATGTGAACAAAATTTAGAACAATAATTGTCAGAACTCCTGACATGACTTAGAGTTTGTGTCTGGAAGAATACTTTGCTAACTAAGAAAGTCAACTTAGGCTTTTTAAAAAAAGATTTGTTGTATTTAAACAAGTCAGTGAATGCTAACTTAGTGCTGGAATTGTCACAAAGATAGGGAAGGACTGTGTGACTGGGAGGAGCGTAAGAGGGAAGGTGGGACCATTCTTTCAGCAGTATCAAGCTGCCAGAGTAGAACTCACAGCTGTTTTTCCCTGATAACTGCAGTAACTGTATTGCTGTCATTCTTCTTATACAGTTACCTCTGGCTCACTCTCAAGTTTTAGTTTAAGAAACAGTTCTAAGCTTTTTCAGAGACCTGTGGGCTTTAAGTTGTATCCCTACAGTATGGTGATTCCCTTGCAACTGAAGGATGTAATTGATGTTTGTTTTTAGCAAATTATTGTTATTTTTTAAGTGTGAAATTGTCAATTCTTTGTACAGAAGATCTAGACTGTAAAGGCTGAAATTTTCATTCAGGGTTTTCATTTGTTATTAGAATCATAAGCCTTCCATAGCCTAAGATTTCAGAAGTATGTTTCACCCCATGAAAACCAAGTTAACTGGAAGTACAGAGAATATTGAAATAGTGGTGCAGTTCTAAGCCAACCTTTTCCTATAGTTTGTTTTTCATAGAGACATGAGCTGAGGTGTAGCAAGCAGTTGTATTTTACAGGATTGGGAGGATTATGTTGACCATTGGCTATGCTTTGAAGTCGCTATCTGGTCACTCACAAAAGATTCCTAGGAAGGGGATGATGAACTTCTCTTGCAGTTAGAAAATGTGAACTCAAGATTTTGCTTGCAGCAGTCTGCAGTTTTTAAAAAAGACAGTGATCCAACCTTCAGATACCAAAGTGTTCTCTTAAATAATGAGTTCCCCTCACCTCCCGTCAATTCTCATTTCTGTAACATCTCTTGCATTTGTGGTTTTTCTCTAGTAAGGCTTAATTTAGGTGGGAAAGATGCGACCATTATTTTTTTCCAGATGATGTTGAATTGAGCACACAGGGATTTTACTTAATTTTCTTGCAGATACTAGTTTTCCAGCTCTAGTATCTCTGTAATGATTAAGAATATTGAGAGAAGCAGTTTATTTTTCTTATGAGGCAATGTGTGTGTATTCATACCTTGGTAACTAGTTAACTAAGAATCGGTGCACTGGCTACAGCAGTTCTTGTTCTTACAGCTGAGTCAATGTTAAGAACTGTACCTTACACCATCTAATTTCTTGAAGCAAGTACAAGCAGCAACTGACAAAGAACTTGGTTTTTCAAGAGAGTTCAGATAATCAGCAGATTTCATATTTATAGTTGTCACTGGTACTAAAGAGTGATTCATCATGTCTTTGAACCTTGCCAGGTTGAGTTGCAGACCTATGCAGATCTGTTTTGTTGGTTTATTGCTCAGGTACTTATAGTGACAGTCTGTTCAACAAGATAATTTTTGTCATGTGGTATCATTTTTTAGTATATTTCTGTTGATACCTCCATGGCCTTTTTTATCTGTGTTCTTAGGAGCAAAGAAATGGAGCAATAACTGAGGCTTTCTTCCTTGTGTGAACCTTCATCGCTGTTGTTGCACTCTTTAAACAAAGTGTGTGCTGTTTGGTTCTGTACAGAACATTATGAAGAATGGGGGTTGGATTAACATGGATGTCAGCTTTTTTATGCTTTGAAAAGCATATCTGCTAGATTTCAGTCTTCCAGGTAATGGGATCTGGTTTTGATTCTTGGTTTATAGACTGGTAGTAAACAACAGGTTTTCAAAAGGCTACTTTTAAAATAACTCTTTAAGACAACTGTAATAGTAGGGGAAGTTGTTCTTAGTAATGAATACACATCATAGAATAATTTAATGGCCAAGTGTCCTGTTTTTTTTTCATTTCCTCCAGAGTTAAAAACTTTATGTAGGTTTATTTGAATAAGGGTGTGTATGACCCATTGATAATGAAGTGTAATGCTGAGAATGGAATGGGGAAATAGGTTGAAGCAAGCATTGAGCTGTAAACAAGAAAAACTAATGGAAGGAGATTATGAAATCCTTTATGGATGCTGTGCTTTGTTTATAACTAAGTGTAGAACTGCTTCTCAAGTGACTTGTTTAAAAACTGCGAGGCAGATGGTGAAACAGAAGATAGTGGCCTTGCATTTTGTTTTACTGTCAAAGTCTATAATACAGAGATTTTCTTATTGACACCTCAGAAGTAATGCCCTTGAAATACATTGTAAAATCGCTGTGATACAAAATCATTAGTTCTGTTCTGATGACAAAATACAAAATAACCAGTCAAATTAGTAAAAGCTCAAGCAATTCAAAATATCTACTAGTATCAGTCTTTTATTTCTCTTCCTGTGAGTGTTAAATTGCATTTTCTGAAATTTGCTTATGAAGGTTAATGATTTCTGCCTTTTTAATTGGAAAATATCATAAAACTATAATCTGAACTGTGATACTATGTGGATATTTCTGTAATAATGAGATAAGAGAGCTAAATGTATACACTTGGAACTGTGAAATAAGGGCAAGTTAGTGGATATGTTAAAACCATAAGGCTGAAATGGTACAACAGCAGATTGTCGTGAAGTTAGTGGCTCAGTATGCAGCTATATTATGCCTCAAGTAGCTGTATGAGTTATTGGGATTTTTCGAACATTATTTTGTTCGGTTTTAGTGTTGTAAGTGAAAGTCCTTTGCCTGCCTTTCCCACTGAGATTTGGATTAATGATATCGAGGAGAAACATAGGAACTGTTAGAGGATCAACATCCTTTAAGTGACACTGGAATCTGAATTTCTGGAACATTTTTTAACGTAAAGTAGAGCAATTAATTAGATTCCAAGTACTGGAGATTATGACAGGGCCTATATAGGTAGGACAGACGTGGAGCAACATATAGGTAACTGTCCAGACTGACTCTGGAAAGTTATCACCATATGAGTTAAAATAAAGGAAATTCTTAAAGGTAGGAATAGTTGGACACCTCTCAATAGCAAAGTAAAATGTATTTTGAGTAAATAGAGTATCGACCATGACATCCAAGGGCTTCCCTATCTCTGATGTTAAATAAATCATGGAGTGCCACAGGTTGCAAGGCAATGATACGTAAATGTCTTATGAGGTTTCTTATCAAGATGAAAGAAAATGAAAGTAATCTGGGAAAGCAGTGTGCATATGAAGTGTACAGTGGCATTCTTTCTGTTGAACTTGGCCTGGATTTTTGTATGTTTCTCAGTTTCACTTTACCTGATTGTCAGTAGTTGAAGTATGTGCAGTCTTGGACTTGTCTAGAAAGTTGACTCAAACTATATTGCTTTGTTCTTATTATAAAGAGCAGCAATAAGGTAAATGGAAATAATTTTTAGCAGCGTAGCTTGTGCATTTAATTTCAATATGGGACTTGGGAGAGCTTTAGAAGTTGTAGTAGAGGACACTCAAGATGACACTGAACCTGAAGAAGGTGCCTGCTGACTTCTGCAGCTGTAATTAATAACTGGGCACTGAAAGGGAACCTCAGATTGGAAAACCAAATCTAGTGAACCTGATAGATGTCCTTTTAGAGGAGGACTTTGCTACAAGTCAGAGACCTAAAGAAAGGAAGTAGAAAGAACAGGACAGGTACAACTGGAATTATTGACTTTGTCTTAGGGAAGTCAAAGAATCACAGAATAGTTGAGGTTGGAGGGGAATTCTGGATATCATCAGGTCCAAATTTATCTATGTAAAGCAAGGCCAGTTAGAGTGGTCAATAACATGTTGAGTTTGGAGTATCTCTGACAGTGGAGACTGAATGTCTCAACTTCTCTTGGCAAACTTCTTGCTGTTCAACCACCTTACAGTAAAGTAAATAACTAAATCCCCTGGTTTTATGTGGAATTTCCTGTAGTTTAACTTGTGCCTGCTGCCTATTGTCCCATCACTGAGCACTACTAGGGAGATTCTGGCTTCATCTCTTTTAACTCTTTGTACCTTTGCAGGTATTTGTACACACTGTTAAGATCCTTCCAAGCATTCTCTTTTCCAGGCTTAACAAATTTGCCTTTTTTAGCCTCTCCACATATTTTATGTTCCATTCACTTTATCACCTCTTTGGTCCTTTTGTGCTGTCACTCCAATACATTTGTGTCACTCTTGATTTGGGAAGTCCAGAATTAGACACACTAGCACACCAGATATAGTCTCACTGTGTTAAGTAGAGGGAAAAGACCCTTTTCCTCATCTTCCTAGTGATGCTTTTCTTTAATGCAGCCCAGGATGTTGGTGACCTTTTGGGTTTTTTTGCTGCAGGGAAGCATTGCTACTTCATATTCAACAGGAGCAGTGTCTACTGCCAAGTTATTTTCTGTCCAACTGCCCTTCCCTTTACTGGTTCATGGATTTATTCCTTCCTAGGTGCAGAACTTTGCACTTCCCTTTGTGAAACTTTTGTTTCATCAGCATATTCACTGAGAGTGAGCTTGTCGAGGTTATAAATGAAGAAGTTAAACAGTATGCCAAGCACATACCCCTGGGGTACAGTGCTGATGATTCGTCTTCAACTGGACTGTTGACCGCTAATCACAACCTTTTAAGCCTCAAAGTTCAAACAGGTTTTCAGTCCACCCCACAGTCCTCTGGTCCATACTTCTTCATCTTTTCTATGAGAATGTTATAGGAGACAATTATAGGAGACAATTAATCATCTGCCACCACTGTCTACCAAGTCATCTTCTGATAGAAAGCTGTCATGTTGGTGAAATATTATTTCTTTGTCATAAATCTGTGTTGACTAATCCAAATCTTTTTATCCATTATGTGTTTAGAAATAACTCCTATGAGAATTTGGTCCCTGACCTTCCCTAGGATTGACATGAGACTGACAGCCATGTAGTTTTTGGATCATCCTTCTTGTGTTTTTTGAAGGAGTGACGTTTGCTTTTCTCAGTATCTGGCCATGTGGAGAGTCACTCGAGCTGAGTGACCTTTTAGCTTTTATGTGGCACAGTATGATCTTCCCTGAGTTCAAACATGGCTTCAGAAATTTTAGTTTTGACAAATAATTTTCTGTAGCACATGGAATGAATAGAAAAAGAAGCTTAAGTTTTCCAGAATCTCTACAAATGCTTAATACTTCATGAAATTTATCTTTGTAAGAAGAAATATTTGAGTTTACACATGTAATGGTACTCAGTTACTGGTGTTCCTTGTACATGAAACAAGTAGTTCTGTGGTGTAGCTCATTGCAGAAGCCTCAGAGAAACACAATCTGTTACCCTGTTTGAAAACACAGGGTATAAAGAACTCTGGTATAAAGAACTCTGTTCTTTATAACAGAGGAGGTTTTTTTGGTTTTTTACAGACAGCATTAATCATTTAAGTTAGATAGCTGCTTTAAATGCAATCTTAATCTGACTAAAAAAGTTCCTTATTGTTTAGCTGCTGAGGTCGTGTCTTTCCAGTTTTGTAGAGACAATTTACTAGCCTAGATTTTGTGCAGAAGGGAAAAAGCAGATCTATCCCAATGGTGGAGAGCAGGAAACTTTGGTTTTCCTTTTTATGTTTTATACAAGAAAATGTTCTGTGAAAGAGTCTCCTGAAACTGTCGAAACACAGTGAAAGGTAGAAGTCTTGAAATAAAGGGATTAAGCATACTCATGCATGAGAATACTTATTTCTACATTCACAGAATTAAAGAGAAGTAATGCAAAAGAATCAGCTTGAGTCAGTGTGTAAGAAAAATTTTCTCGCAAAAGACTCGGGTCAGACTCTACAGTGAAGCACTTGTATTAGGTGTTTTTGCAAGAACAGGTGTCCTAGCTGGTAGACACACCTGATAGATACGAAGTTTGGCTTTTTATTACCTGTACTCAGTTGCCAGATTGCTCCCTGGCTTGAGTACTCCAAAGTGTACTCCAGCATGCCTCAAATTCCTTAGATCTTGAACCCTTCCCTCCCCC
>WBNH01012823.1:77061-102568 GCA_013401255.1 Urocolius indicus
CCCCACCTTGGACTCATTAGATAATGTTTTAATTGTACATAGTAATCATGGACACATTGATTGATTTAATGTTCAGACTTCCCTCTTCCCCGTCTCACCTGCAAAACCAGCTGTATTTCACATAAATAATCAATATATTGTAAAAACAGTTACATCTCTCAGACACTGCTATTGGACACCATAGTTATCTTGCCTCACAGCTGCATAGACACGGCTGCAAACACAAGTATGTTTCATTGATGTAGCCATATAGTGGCAGCTGTATCTTGCCCCACAGCTAAATTCTGCAAAAACAACATTGGCATTTTCCACAAGGAGACATAGACCTGTGGAAGAACCTGTGTGGTTCTGTTAAAAAAACATTTGGGAGGAAATTAGAAAGTAACTAATAGAAGTGTGTTCTCATTTTTTCCTCATATTTTCTTTCAGTAACACATTTTAATGTTATTTTGGTTCATTTTTAGTTTTTTTTTTTAATAAACAGCATAGGGGAGAATAAAAATATAAATAGGAAAGTTCTGAGAGATAAGATACAAATGCTGCTTGACAGTTTTTTTGAGTATGTTCAGAAATATATGAGAATAAAACCAAGCAAACTTTTCTCATCCTGTGTGAAACTTCATCACAAGGCTTTGTACCACAACTTTAGAGTCAGTGATTGTTCTTTGTGTTTTGTCGTTGTCCATAATTTTCTGGACACTTCAAAATAGGCAAAATCTTGGGTTTCGTGGCGTATTTTGTATCTTTTCAAGTTTTGTTCATGTGTTCTATGTGAAGGAACTTTAAATCTTGGAACATCTTTGTTTTAAATAAGGAAATGTTAATTTGTGGTTTTCTCCTAACTATTTCTATGAACTTCAGGAAAACTGTTTAAACTGCAAAAGATTGGTGAAAGGGAGATGATTTGAAATACCTCTTCCAGGCAGTCATTAGTTAATAGATTACAAGAAAGAAAATTGCTTAAAGGGAAAAAGATAACTTAGAATTTTGAGAATATTTTTGCTCTAGGTGATCACATGAAGATCATTTCATTGCCTTAATTAAAATTTAATTTATTAACATGAGTAAGTAGCTTATGGCTTGTGGATTTGTGTGACCATTTTTTCTCACTACTGTGTCATGTACATAAAACTGTGGTAAGCAGAGGCTTCCTGATAAATTATTTCTTTGCCCTTCCCGTAGCAACTGGCAGGAAAAGACTCTGGGTAAAGTTCTTCAGAAGATGTTGTTTTCATGCTTTCATGGTGAGATATAAAATAGCCTGTTGCTAATTAATGTTTGATCGAGATGTTCAGGACTGGGATTCTTGCTTTGTAGGAAATTCTTAGGCTTAGAGACAGCTCAAGTATAAATGTAGCTGTAGGGCTGAGATGTTAAAGGGCAGACAGAACGAGAAATATTGCTGCTCTTGGTAATTCTGTCTTGTAACTATCCTGGACCTCTGTTGTGAGGGTGATGGAGCCCTGGCCCAGGCTGCCCAGGGAGGGTGTGGAGGCTCCCTCTCTCAAGGTCTTCAAAACCCACCTGGACGTGGTCCTGTTTGACTTGATCTAGGTGAACCTGCTTCTGCAGAGGAGATGGACTAGATGATCTCTAAAGGTCCCTTCCAAACCCTACCATTCTATGATTCTATGAAGCTGGTGCTCTACATAGTCAATCACACTCAGTTTTGGAACCTTCACCTCCTCAGGACATAAACTGTCGGATCATAATACTATCAGCTGGTAGGTTTGAGATGATGAGTTTTATTTGTATGTTGGAAACTGAACTTTGCTTAAACTGCCCTAAAAGAAATGTCATGCAACTGAAATATGATAGTCACACTAAACCAGTGTGGTGGGTTAACTGTGACTGGCTGCCAGGTGCCTCTCTCACTCTCCCTTTTAGCGGGAAGTGGGAGGAAAATAAGATTGAAAAAGCTTGTTAGCTGAGATTAAGGATGTGGATATCACTCACTCATTTGCAAAACAGACTTGACTTGGAGAAGATTAGTTTATTGGTAATTAGAGCAGGATAGTGAGAAATAAAAACAAAACTGGAATCACTCTCCCCCTACTTCCACTTCTTTTCCAGGCCCAACTTCACTCCTTCATTTTCAATTCTTCCACCTCTGCCTCACCCAGAGGTGCATAGGGCAGTAGGGAATGGAGGTTGTGCTTAGTTTGTAGTACTCTGTATCTGCCAGTCCTTCATGTTAATGCTTTTCTTGTGCGTCCATCATGGAGTCCCTCCCGTGGGATACATTCCTTCACAAACACAGTTCTTCAAGAATTGTTCCAGCACAAGTCCATTTCTGTGGGGTGCAGTCCTTCAGAATCACACTCTTCCACCGTGGGTCCCCCAAGGGCCACAGATCCTGCCAGAAAATGTCCTCACACATGGATTCTTCTGCACAGTCCTGCCAGGAGACCGCTCCCGTGTGGGCTCCTTCAGGGCACATCTGCCTGCTCTGGTATGGCATCCCTCAGAAGCTCCAGGTTGATATCTGCTTTAGCATGGCCCTCTGGGGGCTACACAGGACAGCCTGCCTCACCATGGTCTTTCCCAATCTTTTGCCTGAAGTACCGCCTCACCCTCCTTCTTCACTGATTTTGATGTCTGCAGTGGTGTTTCTCTCACAAAGATGTTGTGTGGTGTTTTTCACTTGTACTTAAATATGCTACCAGCATCACTGATGAGCTCAGCTTTGACCAGTGATGGCTCTGTTTTGGAGACAGCTGGAGCTGTGTCTGTCCAAAATGGGCAAAGCCTCTGGTTTCACTATAGCCATTCCTGCAGCCCCACTGTTATCAGAACGTTGCCCTGTAAATCCAGTGCAACCACCCGCTATGGGCTAAATCTGATTAGCTGTCTAATCAATTAAGTAAAAATGTTCTGTACTTATACCTTTAGGGCTTTCTTAATCCATCAAGAAAAGGCAACAGTGATTTAAACATCTTGATCTATAGGGTAAAGTTCCAGAAGAGGGGGCCTAGGAAAAGAGTTTACCCATCATTAAATGGATAAAAGAGCATATACCTTATCTGTAAATTAACTTGTACTTTGTGAATGCATTGTCAGCCTGTGATAACACTCCAGTATTTTCAGCTGTCGAAGGAATAGGCTTGAGTATCTGATTTCTTGATTTAAAAGTAATTTGTCTGACTTTGTGAGCAGTGAGGTAACTGCTTCCAGTTCACAGATTGTAACATTGTTCTGGTTGTGCACAACTGCTGAAAAAAATTTCCTGAAACCTCATCACAGAAATATGAAGATGAAACATGATTCTAAGTCAATCCAGTATTGTGTTGAAACTATAGTGTTACAGAAGATTAAAAACAAAAGTTTGAAAGGTCAAAATGAGCATCTAAAGCCATGGCTTGTAAAATTCAGGAGTTAATCCAGTTAATACCAGTAAATCCAGCAGTTTAAAAATATGGCTAAGTTTATTGTAGTTACAGCAATGCCAGTTTCACTGTCTTCTCTTCTGCCTTCCTAATACCAGTTTAATTCTTTCTACTGTGGGTTAACATGCATGCCAAGTTTAATATACCTTGTTTTCCAACAGTGGTATTTAAGAACCAACCATTTTAAGTATTGCTCTATTTCTAAGATTATGCAGTGAACCAGGTTTAGCTTAGTGGTTTGCATGTATGAATTGTCTTCTTTGAAATGGATTGTACCATGAGAAGGAAATGGCTGAAATAAAAATAGACTATCTCTTTGTTTTCACAAATGGCTTTAATTATCTCGTGCAGCTTTCTGCAGTGGCTTTCCTTGCCAGGCATTTTGGAATCAAGCAAAAAGGCATATGATATTCATGTAAACTATTGTCTCTCCCTGCCCCGTTCACCCTTTAGTATTTCTTACAAGTTGGTAAAAGCTAACATCCTTTTAGTTAGGAAGGAAATTCATTGGCAAGTTATCTGAGTTGGTGGCGAAATGTTTTGTCCCTTTTGTCCTACCTCCCACATTTTTAGTGTGAGAACAACTTGTGGTGAGGGAATTATCAATGTACTATTGAAAAGGGAAAAAAAATAGACAATTTCTTCTTTGTATTTTGTATCATACAGTAATGTTTCTTTATCTGTGTTTGTTCCTTTTTTTTAAAAGTTCAGTATTAAATACTCTGTATTTGTAGAAAAAAGTAATAAGAAATACTTATGCTCAGGTGCAGATTATACAACAGGGCTTCTCAGTGCATAGAAATGCTAATGAATGAATTCTAATTTTGATGGAAATCTTTAGTTTGGGAGGCCCAAAGACATAGTTTAATTTGGATTGCAAGCAGTGTTGTTGAAGCATTTTTCTCTGCTGGTTGAAGTTGATGGACCAGTTTTTCTAATCTGTGCAGTTTGCATAAAGAACACTGATTCTTGGTATTGAGGTAAAAGTTAGAGCATGAACATCACCGAGTGTCTGGCCATGTTGTTTCTGGAGCTATTCGCTCCTTGGGTGATCTCTTTGTTTTGATAGACTATGGTTTTTAGCTTTTCCAGCTTAAAAACTGGATTCAGAAGAGTTTCCTATGCAGATATTTAGGAAAAACAAGGAACCAGTGCTGAGGATTAGTGTTGCTTAAGTAATTGTCTGACTGCTTTTAGAGAAGGAATTTAAGGTTTATCTGCAGTTCCTGATTCTTTACCGCTGTAATTTTAAATCTGTTCATGACAGAGCCATCTTGTAATCCTATTGTAAAGTATCAATATAGTGTCAGACTGGTTATCATTCTTGTGTAAGGAAACTATTGTTCTTGTGTAAGGTCACAGGAAATCAGTCTCACAAAACTCAGTGTGAGACTTTAGAGGAAGGTAAATGTGGTATTTACTGTTAGTCTCAAATAAATTAATTATACCCACTCACACTCATTGTGTCATACATTTCACTTACTCTTTCTCTCACACTTATGTACTTACAAACACCAGGATGTTTTTGTGTCCTAAATGATGTAGCCAGCATCTCTTATGTGTAACACAGAGGAAGGAACCAATGGTGTCTGCCAACTGTTTCTCATCTTTTGGGTTCCTTTTGGTTACAACTAAATAATTTATAGATGGATATTTTATATCCTTTGGGAGTCAAGAGTTATTTTACGGTAGTCCTTTACTTTAGAATCTGGTATAAATCTCAAATGGAGGCTAATGCTAGTTGTTTTGTCCTTATTTGGAAATCCATATCTTTATAGCTGCAGTATGTTTTCCTGTTGAGCGCACAGGAAGAGGGATGACATATGTAAAGTGATGTAAGGCTGTTGGCAGTCCTGTCTTAAAAGCAAAGGCTCTTTGCTGGCCAGTCATCTGTACTGTAGTCTTATCAGAGAGAAGACATCCAGCTCTTAATGCAAACACTCCTCAGCTTTCAGTTTTATTGCTGCAAGTATTGTCATTTTTTATCAGTCAAAGACATTCCTTTAACCTTTATTTTGCTAGAATTCTGATTTATACACACACATTTACATTCCTCCTTCATTCATACCAATCTTAACATTTCTATTAGAATTCTCTACAAGATATGTTTACTTCTGCAGAAAAAACATCCAATAGAAAGATTTGGGATGGTATCCTGAATTAGTTATCTTGAGCAGGTCTAGATAATCTCACTCATAAAATGGCACCAGTTGATTTAAAGGAGATATGAATTCTGACTTTTGAAAGGGTGTAGAAATGATAGTCTGTAAGCAGATGCAACAAAGCCAAAAGTACAGTGGCTCATATATATTGTAGAAATAAATTAGATAGGAAAAAAGGTAAAGTATAAGTTTCTAAGACAGCATAATGGTTGAAGTTTCTGTTTCCATGTCAAGGATTTCTCATGAGCAAGTCCGTAGTAGGGAAAGAACAGAAGTTGGGCATCTCTTCGGTGTTTTGTGAGTTTCCCTCATTGCAGCCTCTGAAGGTCACATCACTTGGGTAGCTTCCCAAACTGATTAAATTTTATTTCCCACAAATATATTTTTAGCTAAATATTGAGTTGGCTCAAGTGTTGTTTTTGAGTCTGCACCTCACTTATTCTTATCAGAACAGCTGCCTATATGTTAGCTTTGTAAATAGTTAAACTGAGTGTGTATGCAGCAAAAGGGAGCTGTGCTGATAGTGCTAACTGGCATATCAGTGCTGGCACTGATAAGCTGGTGAGTATAGTTACTGACAGCAGCTCAGTAATTCAACGTAAAGTCTGGGTTTGGACACATCATGCACTGCACTTAAAATTTGTTTAAAAAAACTAATTTAAGCATCTGAATTTTAACATTTCAACACGTGTATTAAGGCAGAGACTAATTTTCCTGCATTTTCAGTAAATAGGTGTAGTGTTGCTCTCACACAGTGATGACCGAGGAAGCTGAGCTGCGTTCTGCTGTTTAAACCCTCTTTGTTTCCATTCCTTTTATAAATATCCCTTGATGCTTCCCTTTCCAACATAAACTCAACACTCTTATAATCTATGTCTATTCTTTTCTTCCTGGTTGATTGCTCAGCAGTTTCTTTCCTTCTGTGATGTCTTCTTACTTGTTAGGGTAAAACTCACCATGTCCTTCCAACTTATTTTAGGGAAAATGATAAAAATGTAAAACAATAAAAACAGCTTTGTCAAACCACTTTTTACTTTAAAGATGAATCTTAAGCAGTTAAAGTAACTGCAGATTTGCCAAACAAGTTGCCAAACCAGCTGTCTCTGCCTAGACTTACTGCTGGGCAATTATATCTAGCATTTAAGAGAAAATACATTTTCCACAATGTGCATGCTTTCAATTACAAACAGGCCTGAGTGCTTTGGGGGAACGAGAAGAATTTGTATTTAATTTCTTACACACAGAAAAGTACAGTATTAATGTAAAGAGGTGATTTTGAATGTTCTCTGAAATGGCTAATCTCCACTTGTCTGTAACTTGCATATGTCTTGCTAAAAAAAATGTAACTTATATAGGAAACACCTAACGTGCAGGTTATTAAACAAAACTTGGACTGTTTTATACCTTTTCTCAAAGTCTGTATTCCTGTGTTACATGGTGACATTTTCAAAACAATTTTTAAAATGACTACATATGTTAAAGTTTTTCATTAGACTGTTTCTTTGTACTGGATTATTAAAACAGCAAATACATTTTGGATTGATAGACCCATAAAGAATACCTTAGGCTGTTCTTCAAATGAATTATTAAACATAAGGCATAGAGCAGCCAACAACGTACAATTCTTTCAGTACTTTTTAAATTATAAAGAGCACGTGCCAACATATTTTCAAAGCTGTGCATGTGTAATATACAGTCACAGGATTTGTTCTCAGCTAGTTCTGTCTTCTTTCAAATAAATATGAAACAAAGTTGCCTTCTTTGATAAGTCAGTTCTTCAACAGATGAATCCTGTCACTGAACAAAGTCACCCTAAGTTAAATTGGTATGAGACTTGAAAGGTACCTCAAGACTTTGACACAATTTTTCTTCTATTTATACTCCCTACTTTGGTGGGGTAAAAAGCTTCTTCCCTCCCCTTCCCTTACTTCAACTAAGAAGGTCAAAGCTGCTCTCCTCCCAACTCTTTCTCACAATTTCTTAAAAGAAAAATAATGATCCTCCCTTTCTGCCTTATTCTGAAAGGGTAGCATCTGGGCTGTGCTCCTCTAGAATTTCTTTTTTCACAACACTCACAAAAAAATCTGGTGCTGAAGTTTGCTGACTTGGATTAAAATGCCAGTGAAGATGATATGTTTGGCCTAACAGCATCAGGTCATGCCATAGGGGAGGCTTCTGAAAAAGGAGTATAGTTAGAGGTGGAATTCAAATAGCTGAATCCCAAAATGATGAGTGGATTGAATTTCCTACTGTGAGCTGGTGTTTTTTTAAGCAATGTTTGTTCAAACCTGTGTAAAAACAGTGGCATATGCAATTAGGAAGCTGACCAAAATCAATCTAATGATGTACACATTAGGGTAGCATGTAATAAAACCAAACAAACCTATCTGGGTGTATGTGTGCAGCCGCTGAAGACATTTAGACAAAGCATTTAAACGGTTTACTCTTCTAATTATATGAAGTTACTAATTCCATATTACTCTGTTTTATCTTTTAATAGAATCATAGAATTGTTTAGGTTGGAAAAGACCTTTAAGATCAGAGTCCGACCATTAACACAACACTGCCAGGTCCACTACTAAGTCATGTCCCTAAGCACCACATATATTTAAATCTCTCCAGGGATACTGACTCAACCACTTCCCCGGGCAGCCTGTTTGAATGCTTGACAACGTTTTCTTGGTGAAGAAATTTTTCCTGATAGCCAATCTAAACCTCTCCTGGCACAACTTCAGGCTGTTTCCTTTTGTCCTGTCACTTGACACTTGAGAGAAGAGACTAACCCCAACTTCTCTACAACCTCCTGTAAAAGAGTTGCAGAGAATGAGAAGGTCTCCCCTCAGCCCCCTCTTCTCCAGGCTGAACATCTGCAGGTCCATCAGCTGCTCCCCATCACACTTGTGCTCTAGGCCTTTCCCCAGCTCTGCTGCCCAGCTCTGGCCATGCTCCAGCCTCTCAGTGTCCCTCTGGCAGTGAGTGAGGGGCCCAACCCTGAACACAGCACTCGAGCTGCAGCCTCAACAGGGCCTAGCACAGAGGGACAATTTATTTTTTACAATTAATTAGAAACTTTGTGGCAATGCAGAGAACTAAACATGTAAAGCAGTTTGAGTTTTTTTCTTATGAGTGTTGGGAGGCAATAGTTTCTTGAAATTTTAGTTGAGCTAGTTCTTAGTGAAAACTGTCTCACTGTGTACATGGATCCACATAGACATGTGCTAACTCAAATGTTTGCAGGACAGTGGTTTCAGATACAATTAAGCTGCTAGGTCTTTTCTTTGTAACCTCAATTAAAGAGAACAAATATTAATAAAATTGTTTTAATGAGTCTATTTTTGCAGGCTTAAAAATTAAAGCTAGCCTTAGCATGAGCTTCTGAATTAATGTTGTATGGTTTTTGTGCTTATTGTATGACTTCAATTGAAAATTATCACCTTCAGTAATGGGGTTTGTGTTACGTGCAGTGTTATTTCTCCAGGTGGAAAATAGCAGCTCTTCTGTAAATGCAGACTCCTTTGGGGTATGTCTGTGTTGGTCTAGATTCTATTCAACTGCATTCTTAAAGCATAAAAGATACCTAGCGGGTTTGGTAGAACTAACTACAGGATCAGAATTAAGAATTATCCTCTGAATTTTTTAAATTTAGACAACTGTTGAAATACATTAAAAGTTTTTTCACTCTAACTGGACTTAGGTTTGTGTGATTGACATCTGGAATCTAGTCATTAACAGTACTGAACTCCACTAATAACACTATATACCGCTTAAGCGGTACCAAATTGGTTAGTACCAATTTTTTGATGGTGTCATATTCCCAATAGTTAACACTAGCATCAGCAAGCCATAGGGTGCAAGAACTTCCCTTTTGACCACTTTTGAAATGCCTGTGGAATTCAGCTTCACAGTAATTGTCAAGTATACGGAGTTTTACTTCAGATTGCAGCCTCTAAAAAGAAAGTCATGATACTCAGATCCTTTTATAAATGCTGTTTTGCACTGCATGCAGTGGATGAGACATGCATTTAGACTGCTTGTGCTGTTATCAGTTGTTCATACATACAGCTTTTGAACCTGAGATGCAGATATCAGCAGGTTAACCTAACATGTTACCTTCCTCATTGAAAAGAATGTTGTGTGCAGAAAATGACCTGAGAGCTGGCACGTGATACTTGATCTGTTTTGGGATTTGGATTCAGTGACTGAGCAAAGATGTACAGCAGTGGGCTGGGAGATTTGCGTGTGCTGATTAGCAGACCCCTTGGCCACAGTGATTGAGCCTCACAGCAGACAGGAGTTCAAAGAGAGAGGTCATACATGTAGGTAGATGAATGGTTTTGCACTGGATTCTGACCACAGGAGACTGAGAAAATGGCACAAAGGAGGGAACATGGCATGAGAGGAATGCAGTAAGTAGTCTGGAAGTTGTATGTATCAGATAATTTGGAGTCTTCAATAACCTGTTCATTTTGCAGTGTGTAATCTACTGTAGAGCACTTAGTGACGTGTCTCTAGTTTAGTTGGCGAGGGATGTTTGAGATGAAAATGTGTTTTAGAAATTAATAGGAAAAAAAGAAATATGGGTGTTTCCACGTGGATGTCTGTTTTCAATAGAGCTGCATCTACTTCACGCCTGTTCATATCGAAGCTATGTGATGTGTATTGTACACTTTCTTCACCCTGCTACCCAAACTCAAATGCTGAATTAAATTAAAAGAATAGTAGGAATACCTGCTTGCTTAGGTGCTGGCAGGATCAAGCTAGCATAGGTATGAGGGAAGATTGGGCTGTAAATGAAGGTTGCCTTACTGTCTTTCAGAAGTCATGTATTTCCTCTTTCAGTGAAGTGCTTTGTAGCATTACAGGCTCTGTCTGTGGATTTGATCTGACCAAGTAAGAACAAAGACACACAGAAGCAAGTTTCTCTAAATTTGAAATGAACTGTTTAATTTCATACTTCTCAGCTTTTTTCCTAATCTTGTGGATTTTATTTTGGGATTTTTTTAAAACCAAGTAGTACTTGACATGGGAAGAGAAACTTTTTATCCAGGACTTGCAACATCAAAGTAGACAGATATTGGCAACTGTAAGAGGTACAGCGAACTGTGATTAGAACATCATTCACTGTCCATTCATTAATTGTCAAACTCAAGGGACAAAGAAAACCTCTTTTGCCTGGAACACGAATACTTATAGAGCATGTAGTAGTACAGACTAAGCCCTTTGTAAACTATTTTCTGTGTTTTGGGGAAATAAGAAGGAACTAGAAAGAAAACAAGTCATCATAGAATCATAGAATGGAAGGGATTGCGAGGGACCTTTAGAGGTCACCTAGTCCAACACTCCTGCAGAAGCAGGTCCACCTAGACCAAGTTGCAAAGTGTGGTGGTTTTGTTTGCAGTACAATGTATCTACATGTCAAAAACCAGATTATTTCATTTTTGAGTTTCTGAGCATTCAAATGTTTACATTATCTCTTCATCCAGATTCAAGATCCAGCCCGTATTATGGCTGGCAGTGGGTCCAGATCAGGACCATCCAGTGGGTTTTCCATGAAATCACAGCTTCAGATCACTGGTAAGCCTTTTGAAAGGATCTTTCTTTTCTGATTAGGAATCTACAAGTGTTTTTTCCCGTAATTAAGAGGAAATTGTTACTATGTTGCATTTCAGAAAGTTTTGGGTTGCACAAAACCAAGAGAAATGAATCAAATTGATGGTGTTATTTCATCATTACTTTGCAGATTTTATCTAAAGTGCATTTTGAAATGATACATTTTTGTGTTAAAAACAAATGGAATGAATAATTCTTTTTGTATGCTGTTACATTGTACAGAAGGGTCTTCTTTGAAATGTCATAACATGATACCATACTGCTTTCAGTTACTAACACTTGACATCATACCAAATCTAACATTTTAACAATCTTTTTACATCTCAAGTGAATCTGAACTGTTGTTCATGAAATTTCACCTATAGCTTCTCCCTCATTAAATGTTTTTTATGGCCACCAGCTTTAATAAAAGTGTTGGTGATTAATGTTACTGTAATTGAGCACCTGTAGATTGCATAGGAATGGATTTAGATTACATGCTTTGCTTCTTGTAGTGCCTAACCAACAGAGTAGCTATTTGAATCTTAATGACCAAGTCTTCTTCACTTTTACTTTCTGGCAAATTACTGAAAATTACTTCAAACCAATGACTTCAGTTGTCTCTCTCTTCCAAGCCTACTCCATTTTCTTGTTGGACTTTCTTGTTTACTTTCTGACAAATTACTGAAGTGTAAAAGCTGAAGTGTGGGAATGGGAGATTTGTGGATGTGTGCAGGTCTATGGAGCAGGGGTGAGTTTTGAACTGTGGAATATCTGTGGCCATATGCAGAAGTTTCGCAAAGTTGATATTGTGAGGATAAAAACAATTGTCAAAGGTAGATGGGAAAGCTTTAGAGTAGAAAGGAGGATGGAAGTGGTTATTCTGTCTCTAGCATGGCTGAGGTCAGAAGCATGTTTTTTATTAGCAGGCCATGAGACTTTAGGAGAAATGTTGTCCCTGAGAAACACTGAAGAGGTTTGGAAGGAGGTACATCTTCCACATAACTATGGAGAGCAGAGTTAAAAAGTGGTGATTGCTGCCTGTGACTTGCATCAAGAAACTGAAGTTGAAGAAATGTCTCGGTGTTTAGAATTGAGACTATTGAAGACATTTGAATAGTTCTTAATTTCTGTAGCTGCAAGCAAACTATTTTCCTGTGCAAGCAGGTGTTATCTTTTTGTAGACATTTCTGTGAACAACACCTCCCACCTGCCCAGCCCTCAGCTTCCCCTCTCTGCTGTCTTCATTAGTTTTAAATGAACTTTTGGGTTGTCTGGGTGAGAAAGAATCTTGAAAGTACAAGACTGCTGATGTGTGCTGCCTCAAAGCAGGTCTTGATGCCTTTGAAATAGTTCACGGTGTTGAGCCATGAGACACTGTAGTATAGATGTACTGGGGATACATTAGAAGAAGGAAGGGAAGCTATTTGTGAAAATTACTGATAGCTAACAGGTTAATTTCTGTTATATCTCAAATATAGAGAGAGTTTCCCTTATGAGAAGTTCAGAGCAGTTGATACTAAGCTACTTCTCTAAATCTCTAAAGGAGCATAGTCTATAAAGGGAATCTAGGTAGATTAGCCATATGGGCTTGAATTAGTCATCATTATTAAGGATGTAGTGCAGCTGAGGTGGATGACAAAAACATGGGAGACCAAGTTATTTTTTTTATTAGAACTGAGTGGAATTCGCTGGCCATTGGGAAATGATAATATCTTTACTGCTTTGTGAGTTCTGTGTTGCCAAGGAATCTGAGAGCACTCCTAATCTGAGTCAGATGTTGGGGTAGCTGCCTGCAGTTGTGTACTCCTTTGGCTAAATTTGAGGCAACATAACCACAGTGTTTGGAGAAGGAAGAGTGTTGCAGTCAATATGAGTGTTTAAAAGAAAACTACACCAAAACCCAACCAAAACCTAACCAAACTACTCCAGTCACCCACCTCCCCAAATTAAAGCTCTAGAGATATCAAGTTCTGTCTAGGTAGAACGGTAGGTTCTAGAACAGTAGGTTGTTATTCTAACTCAGAGTTTGCCTTCAGTTAGCTTTTCTATAAGCTTACTTTGATACAGAAAACTTAAAGTTCTTTTTCTTAATGATCTTCTCTTCACCAAAAGTGGTGGCAGTTTTCTGTGATTACTTAATGATAGAGACCCATTATATTTTGAGCTTTTTAACAAGCAAGTGTAATAAACTCTTAAGAATTCTCTTGGCCTGGAGAAGATTGTAGAGGATATTTTCTATTTTCAACACCTAAGCACTTTTGTGGATCTTATCCTGATTATTGTTAATTATAGTGTCTGATGTTACAGAAGTACTGTTGCGTGCTTTAAGCATTTGTGTGAACTAAAGCATTGTATAAAATGATCTGGAATGCAAGTACATTTTTATCCATCTAATGTATTTTTCTCTTGAGTGTTATTGTCAAGCATCAATGATACTTGAATGTTTAAGCACACAACTGAAAATATTATTTGCAATCAAAATCTTCCTGAGTAAATTATTATTTTTCTTTTTCTTAACAGTTATTTCGGCAAAACTAAAAGAAAAAAATAAATGGTTTGGACCTAGCCCTTATGTGGAAGTCTCAGTAGATGGACAGTCAAAGAAGACAGAAAAATGCAACAATACAAATAGTCCGAAGTGGAAACAGCATCTTACAGTGTAGGTTTGATGGGTTTGTTTTCCAATTTATTTCAGCTAAGTTAATGCAGTTGACAGTGGACTTCAGGGGTGCACTTTTCTTTTAAGCAAAGCATTCAAAGTTACATGATATGAAAATATTTGTGTAATTTTTGGAGCATGTTATGGAAAAGATTTCTTATGGCAAAGATTCCGTGCTTATGAGGAAATGTATTCCGTATTCATGTGTGTGGTGTTACAAAGGAATTTTCATTCTGTGAGTAGTAAGGAAAGTAAGGTAATTTAATATTAAAACTGACAGTCTCATGCACTTCTTTGTTGCCACCTTTGAGGTTAAGGTGTTTCAGAAATACAGTGGCTGAGAAGTATAGCCATTTGTATACTTCAGTCACAAGTACAAATTCCCTGATTAATTTCTGCCTTCAGAGTAGAAAACTTAACATTAGATTCAAGATGAACAGAGCTATTGATGTTTGGCTCACTGTTTGTGTTGTGAGATGATAGGAAGTATAAAGCATGGGGAAAAAAATGATTTGCAGCTTCTATAAAATAGAGGGTTTTTTTCTGAAGAATGTCACAGGGAGCACTGGGATAAAGGTCAGTCTTGTATTTGCATGTTTGCTTGCGCTCGAGTTCTAGATTTTTGTTCTTGAGGCACCTTGAACATTCCTGATGATGAAACCCCTTTTTTGTGACTGCTCTTTTCTTCCAAGTCAGATTAGTATGATTTACATGACACAATTGTGACTGCATACTAGAATGTGATAAATAGAAATAGTTTGATGTTACCACAGTTATTTCTTTGATTTTAAATAATTTTAAGTGACAGTTGAGGTAGGCTGCTTTTGCCACCCACTTCCCCTGCCAACAAATACCCTTATACATTGCCCAACTTTTTTCATTTCAGAATTGTCACTCCTGTAAGTAAATTAAACTTTCGAGTCTGGAGCCATCAGACATTAAAATCTGATGTCCTTTTGGGAAGTGCTACTCTGGACATTCATGAGACTTTGAAATCAAACAGTATGAAACGTAAGTATAAGGTTAACAATACCTTGGAATGATGCAGAATTTGCCAGGAAGTGTCTTTTAATGAGTGCTGTGTGGAGTTCTGTAGGAGGCTTTAAGAATTCCTTTTGTTGCTACAGATTGTGTTTATGAGCTTCCTGCTACTTTTTCAGAGTAATGTCTCAGTACACTGCAGTGGTGTTATTGAAAATGAGGTCTTTTTCACTTTGCTATTATGTACAAAAGTGAAAGCCTAATTAAAGTGTGTTTCCTTTAACAGAGCTTAAAAATATGAAACTATGATGTAGTCCTGGTGCTAGACTAGAAGTTATTTGTGTTCTGAGTAGTGCTACAGAGATACGTTGTATTCTTTCCTGCAGCTTAGAAGTTGTCAGCTGTTAGGCAGTATGTGCATCCTAAGTAGTTTGAAAGAGAAATATAAAATGCTACACACCCGTTACAGAATTTATGTTACTACAGCATACAGCTTGGTTTTGACCTTTGAAGAAGTGTTCACTTCTGGACTGTCAGCTGTAGCCATTGTAAATGCAGCATATTACAGCAGTGTAATAAGCTGTTCTCCTGACAGTGTTACTATCCTGATGAATCTGGGTGAAAATTACCTTGGGTAACTACATTTGTGTATGACACCAGATACCCTGCTGTAATTCACTGGATTTTATTTGGATCCATTTCATCAAGAATGGTTGTTTATGGTTCTGTTTGACTGAAAAACAGTTATTCACCATGAAAATACCCTTCATCTGGGGATGTGACGCAAAACCTACATATTCTAAATGTGAATCTTGACGTCATTAGTGCAATATGAAGGACAAGGGGAATTATATTTCCTAACAATAGGTTTCTGTGGACCAGGTGTATTAGTTGCTTTAGAAATGTGGGCAGAAATGTGAGAGTCACTTTCTGCTGTAATATTAATGCTTTATTTAGGCAGCAACAAGCTTATGTTCCAGTTTTGCTCTTTTTGTAGAAATAATAACTTTTTACTAATCTCTAGAAATTATTAATTTTACCAGACAAAACAAAAAACAGTGGAGAGATGGAGTCTGTAGTTCAGGATTTTGTTTTATTTTCTGTTGGTCACTGTGCTCTGTGATTGGGTTCTTGAACAAAATGCACTTTTTTGTCATGTGGTAAGATAAAATCTCATTTTTTTACTGCTCTTTTTCAGTTGAACAGGTAGTGGTGACATTGCATCTTGTTGGTGACAGAGAACCATCAGAAGTGGTAGGAGACTTGTCTGTCTGTCTAGATGGAATGCAGGTGGATCCTGAACTTCTAACCAATGGTGATGCCTCAAGTACAAGAAGTGAGTAACTTTCCATTCAAATTTGTCCCCTACAGATATCTGGTATGGAAAGCTTTTTTTCTGGTAGCCATAACATAGTGTTTCATAGAATCATAATAGTGTTTTCTATAACTTCCTGTTTGTAAAGACCAGAACTCTTGCATATATTTATTTGAAGTGGAGTCATAGTTCACAGTGAAGATTTTCAGCCTTACTGTAAGGAAAATAGCATCACAGTCATAGTTTTCTATCACTAACTTATCTAGCAATCTCAAACTTTAATGAAAGCCTCTAGCTTTCCTGAATGTTTTATTATATCAAAAACAGAAAAGAGTATGAAATAAGTTAGTTTGATCTCATTGTTGCCATAAAAAGTATTGGGTTCAGTAGGAGAGATGGGTTTGTAATTTTGGTCCCTTTGGTGCATTGCAGAGAGGGATTCACTATTCTGTTTAGTTGATATCTTCAGATATTATTTTTAGTATGATTTTTAACTCAAAACTTGAATATATGGAAAATGTGTATTTACAATAAGAAGTAAGGAGTTTTAATTCTTGTGTGGGATTTGTAGAACAGGGCTGAGGTGTGTTGGTAGAAATACCTAATGAAAACAATTTTTTCTCTTATGCAATTTTCATCTGTTCTTTCTTCCATTTCCTGAAAGCCACCTACTGAGAAAAAGGTGGTAGCAAGTAGAAAAAGCTATGCAAGCAGTGGAATTGTGTATTGTTTTGGGCTTGGCAGTAATGACAGACTTTGACATACCAAGCCAGAAGTTAGGCAGAAAGTTCCCAGATAACCAGGGGACTGTAGCACGTAATGAAAGAGTTGAGTCTAAAAGTAGTCTGGCACAGTCTTGTGGTACAGATTAAAGGTACTTACAGGCAAATACATTGTTCACTGAGTAGCTTTATAAGATATCTATTTTGGGGATTAAAATCACTTCCATGTAGAAACCCATAGACAGCACGTTGTTGTTAGCCTTTGCATGATTATATTCTTGTCTGTGGTTTAGATCTGTACATCAGAACTGATAACTGATGTCTTTGTTAATGACGTTTGTTTAATTCCATGGAAGTACTTGTGCTGTCTACTTGAATGAGCAGGTCTGTGCTGTATATTCAGGTATTGCAAATGCTGACACAAAAGTCAAATATTTCCAAGATGGCTGAATAAGCAGTTGCAAAACATTTGCAAACCTAGGCTGAGCTGCTATAATTCTGTTTGGAGTGCAGCCATATTTTGTACCTGCTTGATTAGCGTTATGATAAGTAATTTACAGAGGAAAGGAAAAGTCCAGGAGAGAGAGCCCCAGAAAACAACCCCCCTGTGGTTGCTTGCTGGCCAGCCAAAGAGAAGATTTAAGAGGCTGCCCTTCCTGTTCTACTTGTCATTTAAAGGGAGGGAACATGAAAAGACAGCTTCACTTGAAGAATGGAGGACACTGCTTGGTACTGCTATAAAAGCAGGAGACAATATTATTAAACTGTTTGTGTTTGGGAATAAAATTATATCCTGTTATCTTCTATAAGGTGAAAATATGAGTCAATAGTTTTTTAAAAAAAGTACACACAGACATATAGACACATGCAAAAAGTTCATAGTTTTGAAATAAGACTGTAGATAAGCAGCACGTAGTGTATCATCTCCATGTTTGAAAGACGTGTGAGCATTAAAGACTGCTTCTTTTATTGGAAATTAATCAGAATTTTGCTTATACTTCTGTTGTCTTTTTCTTTCTGGTATTTAAGGTCCTACACAGAATGATATCTCCAAAGTAAAGAATGATACACGGTAAGACTTTTGACCCTGTTATACCACTGTATAGAGTGCAGTTTTGAAAGAGGAACTGTATGTTTTATAAAGAAGACAACTCAAAACTTTCTGAGTATGCTCTGCAACATTATCTGTTTAAGATGTGGGCATGTCCAAAAGAATAATAATTTACTGTTGTACATACCATGGTTTCCATATGAGCGTCATCTTCTACCTTCAGTTTGTCTACGTACTTGATTCATCTTTTGCTTTTCCCTTCATTTTGATTATCCTTCTCCCAGTGATTAACCAAAGTAAAATACAAAAAAATCTAAAAAAATCATTCATGAGTGAATGGCAGTGGTTATTTTTACATTGTTTTGCTTTATAGCATGAAGGTATCGGTATTATATTTAGCTTTGCTACAAAGAAACCAAAAGCTGTCTAGCAGTTGCAGTGCTTTAAGGTCAATGTTGGATTATATACACTGCTGCTTGGTAGGATAAAAGTGTGAAGATACTTAGTGGATTAACCTGTAATGAGTACTATGCCACTTCAATTAGTTCCCAGTACAACAAGTCTTTTAAAGATCTGTACAACGCACAACAGTCTCGAATGACATCTGGAGTAGCTAAGTTAAGTTTCACCATTTTTTTAAATATATTGTATCTCTCCTAGCTATGTCATCTAAAGTCTTCCCATGCAAGTGGGATTTTCTGTTTTCTTTTAATACTCAGAACAGTGTTACCATGTGTGGGTAGTCAGAATGAATGTGAATATTAATAATAGTAATAATAGCTGGTTTGGTTTTAGTACCAATCAGTATTCCAGTTTGGGTATCATGTAAATTATCTGGAATATGTCTAGCAGTGATTATTGTTATATATTGTATAATTTTATGTACTGTAAAAATGTATAATCACATTTTGATATGCATGTTTATACCTTAAATCAACTGATCAAATACACTATCGATCAGAGGTGACACTTCTGACTGTCACGTTCACACAGCAGTGTGCTTCCTGGGACTGAGAAAAACTGTCTTCAGATCACTAATGATTTGCACACACTTTCATAGTCATTTACTTTGAGGCTGGTGTGATATGGTGTGAATTATGTGCATCGCATCTGTTACACAGCAAAATCATCTTTAACATACAGAGGTCAAATGTACATGATTTTACTTGATCCTCTATGACTTGTGATTAACTTAGACTTACCTACTGGTTTTAATTTGTGTACATCCAAAAGAATGTAATTTTAGAGGCGCTGGGCTGAAACTGTAACTGGTTTTATTACCAATAGCCTATATACTTGATCTATCAGTCCATTTGAATTTTAGATTATAGTCTTTTTATTTTGTTCAACATACTCTGAAAATAAAATGCTTTAGAAGTAAAGATGTAGATACTGTAACTCTGCTTAAAGAGCTACAAATAGATCAGAATAATTGATCAACTGCTAGATGTAACTGAACGGTACAGAATGAGTGAGCACTGCTATTTAGCTTCTTATAAAGTTGAGAAGCTTATATTCATAGCTCTTGGTCATAACTGTAATACTTAGCCCTAAATTCTCTTTCCAGAATTGCGTACATCATCAAGTTTTCTAAACATTTGAAGCATTCGGTGTGTTTTGAGCATATGCTTACCCTGTGGAGGCAAATACACACAGGCTGTGCTCAGGCCTTAGCTTCTCATCTCATTAGAGACAAGTGGAATTCATGGGCAGAAATAGTTGAGCAGCAAAATCCTAAAAGGGCCTAAAGACAAATGTATCAAATTGGGAAATGAAAGAAGAGGTTCAATTACTGATGTCATATACATCTTATTTCACAACCTTTTCATCAGCTGAGGTTTCATATACCTCAGGAGATAAATTCTGAGTATGTTTATACAGATGTATAGTTTTTTATAATTATGATAAATGCATGAGCCCACCTAGTAATAACTTATATGTTATAGTATCTTCCCTTAAGGTTAATGTAATCCATGCACTATTAGAACAGTTCTTTCTGTCTTTTCCTGCAAAAGGACTAACTCAAATGGCCTTGAAAGCTGTGAAGATTCTACATCCAATGAAAATAAGACTGTTAATGGCAGTGATTCTCCATTACTCACAAATGGAAACTGCAAACCTTCAAGACCTCCCAGGCCTTCTAGACCACCTCCACCCACTCCTCGCAGACCTGCTTCAGCAGCTGGTATGTGTTCTAGGGCCAGACATTCATTTCAAAGCTGCACACTCTTGGAATGAACACAGCCTTTTCTAATGCAGATTTTGAACTACATTTTTTCCTGGTAAATTCTTTGGCAGGTAACTTCTGAAGGACTATTTTTTAGCTTGCATTCACTGCATGTTGTTAGAAATTTCTTGCTTCTGTGTCGGCTAAGTAATGATTATAGTGATACTGCAACATACAGTGAAGCAAAAGTGGAACCTAAAGAACGTAAGTGAATGCTACTGTTGCACTGTGTCCACTGAGTTTGAGGCCTGAGGTGATATCTGCTGAAGGGCTCGCAGAACTGTTTCAGCTTGATAATACTGAGTTTTGAAATACTAGTTATTTGTTTCTGCAGTTCTAGTTAAATTCTGTGAAATCACAGAATCATAGGGTGGTTTAGATTGAAAGGGACCTTAAAAATCATCTAGTTCCAACCCCCAAGCCATAGCCAAAGACACCTTTCACTAGACAAGGTTGCTCAAAGCCCCATCCCACCTGCCCTTGAACACTTCCAGGGATGGGGCAATCACAGCTACCACAGCTGTTGTAGTGCCTCAGCAACCAACAGGGAAGAGCTTCTTCCTAATATCTGGTCTGAATTTCCCCCCTTTCCATTCGGAGCCATTATCCCTTGTCTCATCACTACCTGCCTTGTAGAAAGTCACTCTCCAGCTTTCTTGTAGACACCTTTAGATACTGGAAGACTGCTGTGTGGTCTTCCTGGAGCCTTCTCTAGGCTGTTATATAGCAGCATTTAAAACATTCACTGTTTATTTGCACTGAAATGCATAGATTAAAAAAAAATTGGATTATTAAAAAACTACGTAACTTGTTGATGTTTTTAGAGTAACTCCTTTACCTCCATACACCACAATCTGTTTCAGTAGTGTCTTTATTATAATAAATACATTCTGAGTCTGGATGGGAAGTGATGATACAGTAATTACTTTAAAAGATTAATCCAGTGTAGTTCAGTAATGAAGCCTGATTTGTATAGAGCTTTTAATCTCATCCACCAAAGAGCATTCAGAAAAACATGAAAATGTTTGAAGAATGTATGTATTCCCCTCCAGTTATCATAATTTCTTCCCATGCAATGTCAAAACTCTTCTTGAAAATGTTATGCTACTTATCTTTTAAATTTTTATCCTAAATAATGAAAAAATAATTGTCTAGTGTTGTAGATAACTTACTTTGGTAAACATTCTATCAGGAGTATTAAAGTTGTGCTGTTGGTGGCAGTTCTTCCATGAAAGCATTTGTACAAACCGAGACAGAATTGCTTTTGAGATTTTGTGTAAGCTGTAAAATGGGGCTGTATGGGTGCACTTTGAAATAGCAGTTCTTGCATGTTTACTTTTGTGATTTACAACTTCTGAAATAGATTGGTAATAAAAAATAGTTAAAGGCTTTTTTCTTCTGCCTTTGATATCTCTGACCTCATAGCAAGTGTAAATGGTCCTTCATCGACATCCACAGAAAATGATGGGGCCAGTGCAGGATCACTGGCAGGTACAGCTGCAAATACATCTTCAGAACAAAGCCCTGAGGGGGCAACAGCTGCAACAACAGCTCCTGCAACTGCTGCACTCACCACACCTCCAGTATCAAGACAAGTCCAGCCAGTAAATCCTCCACCTCAGGCACTTACTACAGTCAGTCAAGGTCCTCTTCCCCCTGGGTACGAGTTTAATAACTTTATTTTTATGATGACATTTCTGGTTTTACTTTACTTACAATAGGTGTAACAAAACATTCATAGCATCTGCTTTTCGCTGCATAACAGGAATCTCCTCCCACTCCCCACTAATTTGGAAGAGTTCATAACTGCTTTTGTTTGTTAGACCTCCAATCATGATCTATTCAATAACTGATCTTTCAGATATTTTTGATACATGTCATGCTTTCCCATGACAGAGAAACACAGAAGTTTTAAACACTGTGACAGCTTGCTCTCTTCCAATTAGAATGAAGTTAGGTAGTAAAATATGGGAATAGATGAGTAGAAGAAAAGCTGTGGTTTGTTCTAAGTTTCGGACTTTGTACTGCAGCTGCTGAGTAGCGTGAGCACGCTGTTGTGTTTCAGGTACATGTGCCAGATGCTTAGTCTGTTGCGTCAAAGCTCTCATGTAGATTATAAATTTATTAAAAAGAAAGAAAAAAATGTTTCTGCACTCTTTCAGAGAGGGAGAGCAAAAGCTTCTCACTATGAGTGGTGTAATTGGTGAAATACCTGCCTTAGTTTGCAGACACTTGAACTGAAACGTAGGAGAGATCTGAATTGCCGCACTTACTCACGGGGTAACTGTGAAATAGAAAAACTGTCTTGAAAACATTGATTGTTGCTTTACTGTTTTGGTTTCAACAAAAGTGGCCAATTAACAGTGTTAAAATTAATGCAGAGGTAAGTCAGTATCCCAAATGCTTCATATACAGAGAATGTGACCAGTGCCCTTAGGATGATCTGTGCAAAATAGACATATTTTGAGGGTTTAAATTGAAACCAGGATTATGTTCTGCAGATGCTTCTGATCAACAGGTTATTTAAGTACTTGATTGAATAAAAGGCTTTGCTTCCTTACTTGCTAAAATTGCAAGCATAGGCATGGATTTTAACTTCAGTTTCCCAGAAACTGAGTGTGGTGGTGTAGAAAGCTTTTTGTATTCTAGTTGACACAGAACTACTCATAATACAAATGTTTTACCTCTGTATATTATACATCAGTTTAGTGCATCTAATGAATTGTTAGTTTCAAGCATTTTCTTTAGAAATAAGAATTTAATGAAAACAAACAGTTCTCATCATTCTACTCTAGATGAATGGTTGGACTAGTTTGATCTGAAGGGATATTAAAAGTATTGTTTTCTTTTCAGTTGGGAGCAAAGAGTAGACCAACATGGCCGAGTGTACTATGTAGATCACGTTGAAAAAAGAACAACGTGGGATCGACCAGAGCCTCTTCCTCCAAGGTGAGACAGGATAAGTTGTGATTGTCTAGAGTATGTCTGGATTTTTCACAAATTGCCTGACAGTTTACTGAAGCTGGAAAGCATGTTTGTAAACAGAAGGAGTTCTGCAAAAACATGTAGTACTTAGCATGGGAAAGAGTTGAATGTCAAAAATAAGAATCTAAATGTTCCATCAAAGATTAAGGAAGTGCATCTTTACTGATAGTCTCATGAAGGGAACCTACCTATCATATTCTATTTTGAACACTTTGAGAGGATTGACTAGTGTATTAATTAAAGTCACTCAGAATGGTAAAGTTTTCATTCAATTTTTGTAAATAGTATTGATTTCATAGGAATGGAAAAGAATTTTAAAAGACCGCAACCCCAAACAAAAAAAACGCAGAAAACCAAAACCCAGTGCCCACAGCTTCCTTTTTTTACCAAATTAGAGTGAGGAAATCTTGCATTGTACAGCCCAAACTGTCAGGGTTTTTGCTGTCTGTTTAGTTTAGCCATCAGACTGTTCTCTCAATTGTTGGATGGGATAAATGCAGTAATGATAGTGTGATAATGACAGTAGTTTGTGTAGCTTTGGAAGATCTTTCAGAAAATTCTGTACTACAGTAAATGTAATGGGACTGACTTGGTATAGTATGCAACACAGTAAACTGGATTCTCCTCAAACAAGTTTAGCTCTTATGTAGTTTTAGTGGTAGATAGAAGGAGGAAAAAAATGTGTGCTGATGAGCTCATGCTTTATGTCCACTTCCAACATACTGCCTGTTTGCCTAGAAATGCTTCTGAACCCTTACAATTATCTGCTGTTGAGATCTGTTGCTTCTTTTTCACCAGCTGGGAGCGGCGAGTTGACAACATGGGGAGAATTTATTATGTTGACCACTTCACTAGAACAACCACATGGCAGAGACCAACCTTAGAGTCCGTCCGGAATTATGAACAGTGGCAGCTTCAGCGCAGTCAGCTTCAAGGAGCTATGCAGCAATTCAATCAGAGGTTTATATATGGGGTAAGGAATACTTGATGACTGTAAAGGTTAATAGAGAGAGATATCTTTTTCACATTTTCAGCCCATTACTCTCTCTCTTCTGCATACTCAAAGTATATATTTGAGGTTTGGATGTGCTCGTGGATGACTTTTTCCCATAAAGATACCAGCCTTTGTTATGATTTATTCCTTATGATAATGTAGTATCTTTGTTTGTGTAGCATGGCAGGAAGTAATAATTGGTAGCCTTAGTTCAAGTCCTTGCAACGAGTGGAGGGAGCATGTGCTGTGTAATGATTTTTATGTCATTGAATGTATGTGGTATTCTTTGATAAAATTTATGTACAAAATTGATAACAGCCATTGATTTGAAACCAACTTAGTAATAAACTGGTTTATTTGTATTGTGTCTTTAGTGGCTTGGTCAAAGGCTTGGAAAGTAAGCAAGCTCACAGGGCGTGTATTTCTTCTTTGGGTAAAATGAAATGTGTACAGTGAATGTTATAAAAGCAGGGACGTGGAAAATAATCCTTCCAGAATTTAAAATCTACGGTTTATCTCTGGTTGATAAGACTTCAGATTACTCCAACTCGTACTACTGGTCCAGAATGGTGTAGATTTATGTATAGAGAATAAAAACGCACCTCATAAATGGGGGTAGGGAGAACTGTACTGAATGCAGGTATAAAGTGGTTTGCTGTCTGATTGTTTTGGGTGCTGGTGTGCTAATTTCCCTTCTCTGTAGGCAGGAACACTAAACAAAGAGTAATTATTTTCTTGGCACCCTAGTTCATTAAGCATGCCAAGGTCTGCAAAATAGGCCTTCTCTGGAGAAAAAGAAATTGTTGGCATCTTTGCTTATGTGTAACGTGAACTAAAATGCTTTTACTTCAATGACTCATGATGGCTGTGATAGAACATCTGGAAAACAAATGACTGGTCATTAATGCAGCATTTGTCTGTGTGACTTGCAGAACCAGGACTTTTCATCCACACAGAACAAAGAGTTTGATCCTCTTGGCCCTTTGCCACATGGATGGGGTAAGGCTGATTTGAAAGTGTTTTGTAACACCAAGTAATGAAATATTAAAACATACTTTTGCTAGGTTTTTTTGTCAGCTGTTCTTGACTAGATTAGAAAAATAAAAATCTGGATTAAACATCTTTTAAAAGTAAATCTAACCAAATGTGCCGTTAAAACAGAGTCCTGACAAGGATAATGCAGTTCCAGAGTAGATTAGAAACAATGAAGTGTTCTGGTTGACTCACTGTAACTATCACAATAGCTTCTTTCCCATTGTCATCCTTTTTTTGCCACTTTCATTAGATAGAATTCTTCCCCTATCACATTCCTGCCAAATCAAACTCCAAATCCCTTCTAAATTAGAATGCCAAATTCTCCCTCCAAGCCAGTTCCTGGATAGTTTTGTTAGTCTGAAAATGTGTTTTATAATGACTGTTGCCGACGGAAGGAA